>PVJX010013526.1:0-47233 GCA_004027295.1 Dolichotis patagonum | reverse complement strand
CAAGAACCTAGACCTGGTGGCTCATTCAGCAGAGGAGGCACAGCGCTGGGTTCGGGGCCTGGAGAAGCTGCGGGCGAGACTGGAAGCCATGAACCAGCGTGAGCGCCTGGACCAATATCCTTCCAGACCTGAAGAGGCCACATCCGTCTCCCACTTGCCACAGGGTGGGGTGGGGTGGGGTGGGAAGGGCACAGTCTGTGCAGCCCCTTCCTGAGCACCTACACCTGGATCCACTCTTACCTGCACCGCGCGGACTCCAACCAGGACAGCAAGATGAACTTCAAGGAGGTCAAGGGCCTGCTACGCATGGTCAACGTGGACATGAACGACATGTATGCCTACCGGCTTTTCAAGGTGAGCCTCGGCGCCCCACCGGGCTGTAAGTGATCTTTCTTCCCGAGGCCTTGGCCTGGGCAGGGCACAGACCCTGTGGACTCCGAAGGCACGACCAGTGTGAGCCTGGCCACAGGAGCCCCAGCTGTGCAAAGGTGTGAGCTCACCCACTGCATGCTCGCCAGGTGTGACTGTGCACTCACAAGCTGCACCAGCCCAGGGTCAACACGTCTCACCTGCATCCAGGTTCTCAGGTCGCACTGCAGTGCTGACCAGAGACTGCCTGGAATCCTAGCTCTGCATTCACCTCTGAAAGACAGGGTGGAGGAGGGGCGTCAGCTGCGATGGGCTCTGGGGTGTCAGTGGCACTGTCTCCCAGGGTGTCCTCCAACGTCTCCCCATGCCCCAGGAGTGTGACCGGTCCAATGACGAGCGGCTGGAGGGTGCCGAGATCGAGGAGTTTGTGCGGCAGCTGCTGAAGCGACCCGAGCTGGAGGAGCTCTTCCGCCGGTTCTCGGGCGAGGACCTGGTGCTGAGTGCCCCCGAGCTGCTGGAGTTCCTGGAGGCACAGGGCGAAGTGGGTGCCACGCTGGCCCACGCACAGCAGCTCATCCAGACTTATGAGCTGCATGAGACAGGTGGGCAGGTGCAGGGTGGGCAGGGAGTTCAGGGAGCCCCATAGGGCATCAGGGTGGGCAGGGCTGCCGGCCCACACCCTCTCTGGCCTCCTGTAGCCAAGCGCCACGAGCTGATGACCCTGGATGGCTTCATGATGTATCTACTGTCCCCCGAGGGGGCCGCCCTGGACCCCACACATGCTGCAGTGTTCCAGGACATGGGCCAGCCCCTGGCACATTACTTCATCTCCTCCTCTCACAACACCTACCTGACTGACTCCCAGATCGGTGGCCTCAGCAGCACGGAGGCCTATGTCAGGTACCACACCCCAGAGGGACGCTGTGCGCTGGCTGGGCTGCCCACACTGGGCCCCGACTCCTCACCCATCCATCTGTCTACCTGCCCATGCGCAGGGCCTTTGCCCAGGGCTGCCGCTGCGTGGAGCTGGATTGTTGGGAGGGCCCTGGAGGCGAACCTGTCATCTACCACGGCTACACGCTCACCTCCAAGATCCTCTTTCGGGACGTGGTCCAGGCCGTGCGCGACCATGCCTTCACGGTAAGCCCAGCCCACACACAGCCACAGCCTTCAGCCCTCTGGATGCCCCGACCCCCAGGCAGCCCTCCCGCCCCTAGTGCTGCTCCCACGGGTGGGCAGGATGTTCATCTTGAAAGCTTAGTGTGGCATCTGTGTAAACTGCACTTCCATCGGGTGTCAGGACATCACTGCCCCCGAGATCATCAGGCATGTGCAGCTTAGCCAACACAGGCCACGTCATTAACACACACAGCGTGTTGCTAACCAGGCACGGGGCACAGCCTGTAATGCCAGTTCCTGAGAGGCTGAGGCAGGAGGACTACAGTTTGAAGGCCAGCCAGGGCAACTTATGGAGACCTTGTCTCAAACGTTTAAAAAGTAAATAAGAGGGACTGGAGATGCAGTGCCGAGCTAGGCCCTTGGTTAAGTTCATAGCTGTACATAAGTGAATGAGGCCCCCATGGTCCCTGTGTGTCCCTCTCCCTTGACTCCGCCCACCCAGGGGCTTGTCCTGAGCACTGGCCTCCCCGCAGCGGTCCCCCTACCCTGTCATCCTGTCCCTTGAGAACCACTGTGGACTGCAGCAGCAGGCTGTCATGGCTCACCACCTGCGGACCATCCTGGGGGACATGCTGGTGACAGAGGTGCTAGGCACCCAGGACCCCAAGGAGCTGCCGTCCCCAGAGGTGACGCTTCCTGGCATCTGAGGACGGAGGGTCCAGGGGGCCACCCGCCTGTCCCTCAGTGCCCCTGACTCTCCATTCCCAACTCGAGCCCCTCAACCTGCCACTTGAGGCCTCTAAGGACCTGCAGGTCCTTCCAAGCTCTGGGGGACTCTCTCCCCTCTGCTGGGCACCTGCACCCCATCTCTCTCTCCTTCTGACCCTGCCCCGGCGCCCTCTTTCCCCTGGCGGTTGAATAACTGACTGATGGCTGTGGAGGGGCAGGCTTCACCCATCCCTGTCGGCCTCCACAGCAGCTGAAGGGCCGGGTGCTGGTGAAGGGGAGGAAGCTGCCAGCCGTGCAGGGCGAGGACGGTCGCCCTCTGTCCAACAGGGAGGAAGAAGAGGAGGAGGAGGAAGATGGGGAGGCCGTAAGGGCTGCACGACAGAGGACCCTTGCAGAGGCTAGGCCCCAGGCTAGCCAGGTCTCCCCTGAGCTGTCGGCCCTAGTCGTGTACTGCTGTGCCATGCGCCTGCAGACCCTAAACCCCGGCCCTGGTCTGGCCCAGCCCTGCCAGGTCGGCTCTCTCAGCGAGCGCAGAGCACGGAAGCTGCTTCGGGAGGCAGGTAGGAGCTGGGCGCTGGGCACGGTGGGCACCAGGTGTGGGGGAGACCCTGTAGAGAGAGGGGTGGAGTGGGAGGAGGGAACCGGAGGAGGCTGAGGGAAGCAGCTGGTGGAAGGAGGGCGGGGTTCCCAATGGGAGGAACAGGCGACCTGCGTGTGGGGAGTGGAGCGTGGGGCCTGGGGTATGCGGAGGGTGCCTGGCCTCCTTGGTGAGTCCCTTCAGCCCCTGTCCTCAGGAGGCCACTGCTCCATCCCAGCCCTGCCCAATTCTGCCCCAGGGAACAGCTTCGTCAGGCACAATGCGCGCCAGCTGACCCGAGTGTACCCGCTGGGGCTGCGGGTCAACTCCGCCAACTATAACCCCCAGGAGATGTGGAACGCGGGCTGTCAGCTAGGTGAGCACAGGGCTGGGGTCCCCCGGGCCTGAGTGGGAGCCCAAAGGAGGAAGATGCCTCTGTGGTTCCATCATGCGGCTGGGGAAGTTGTTCCAGGCTACTTTGCCACCCACACAAGGAGGTCTGCTGTGCTCTTCAGTGTGGCCACAGCCAGCCCCTCAGGGTGCTGAGCAGGAAGCCCCTGGGACAGCAGGCCAGCAGTCGGGGGCAGCCATGGAAGCCCCAGTCCGTGGCCCAGCCCCATGGGCTTCTGCAGCCTGAGGGATCGCAGAAAGATACAGGTGAAGCAGCCAGGGCCCTCAGGGAGTAGCCACCAACAGTCCTACTCCACTGCACTGCCCACAGTGGCCCTGAACTTCCAGACGCCAGGATACGAGATGGACCTCAACGCGGGCCGCTTCCTGGTCAACGGGCGGTGTGGCTACATCCTGAAGCCCAGCTGCCTGCGGCAGCCGGGCACAGTGTTTGACCCAGGGTGCCCAGGGCCCCCCAGCACTACGCTGACAGTCCAGGTTGGCAGGGGTCCAGGCTGCTCTGGGAACACACTGGTCTAGGTGGAGGGCTAGGGGACAGGGATGGCCTGGACATTCACATCTGCAGGGGACAGAGTGGGTGTGGCTGCTGGGTGCTAGGCCAGAACTGCCCACCTCCCCCAGGTGCTCACTGCCCAGCAGCTGCCCAAGCTGAATACTGAAAAGCGTAGTTCCATCGTGGACCCCCTGGTGCGTGTGGAGATCCATGGAGTTCCGGCGGACTGTGCGCGCAAGGAGACCAGCCACGTGCTCAACAACGGTGGGCAAGGGCTGTCGAGCAGTGGGAGAGAGGTGGGCGGGTGGGCAGCGGGAGAGGGTGGCCACCTGACTGTGCACCCGTGCTAGGCTTCAACCCACGCTGGGGGCAGACCCTGCAGTTCCAGCTGCGGGCCCCAGAGCTGGCCCTGGTGCGCTTCGTGGTGGAGGACTACGACGTGGCCTCCCCCAATGACTTCGTGGGCCAGTTCACACTGCCCTTCAGCAGCCTGAAGCAAGGTGGGCAGGTGGGTGGGCTCCCCATCCCTGGCTGCCTGCTGGCCCGGGCTGGAGCCCAGACTGACGACCTGACCCTGGCTGGCCCCACAGGGTACCGCCACATCCATCTGGTCTCCAAGGATGGGGCCCCGCTGTCCCCCGCTACACTCTTCGTCCACATCTGCATTCAGCACTCCTGAGGGCTGAAGACCCCACCAGGGTTCTGGGGCTCCAGGCCATGTCCAGTACCAAGCCCGGTCCTCCCCTAACCTGGGTGCTGTGCCTGCAGGCCTCCTGGGGGACAGACACTGGTGAGCTGTGCCTGGTCAGCTGCTGCCTGGCAGTAGGGCTCCAGCACCCTGTGCCCAGCCCACCCCGCATGGTGCCTTACGCAGGGCCAGGAACCTGGGGGGCCGGCACCCATGAGCCCGGGCTCTGCAGAGCTGCCCTGGACTCTACCCTACCCATCTTGGTGGAGCACCAAGCCCTTTGGTCCCTCATGCTCTACCTGCACACCAGGTGGAGCTGGAGACCTGGTCACAGGGTGGCAGCTGGGTCCCAGGAGAGCTCTCAGAAGCCACAGAGAAGCATCTATTCTAACAATAAAGGAGCCCAGTTACTCTCCCTGCCCCCCCCCCCGTGCGTCTGTGAGCCTGGGTGGGGAAAGCCTCTTCCAAGCACTGGCCCTGACCCTGCTCTAGCTCCCTGGCTGGGGACACCAGTTTACAAGGTCACATGGTAGCCTGGAGGGTTGACCTCCAAGGGACCCTCAAGGACACCATCTTCACTACCCACCAGCCTTGCCATCACAGCCCTGGAAGCACAGCGTGACCACGCCAGTCCAAAGGGACCCCAGGGACAACACTTGGCATTTCAGGTCCCCCAGGAACAATGCCAGCACTGGACAGGTTTCCACAGGGCTGGGCTAGGCCTGGTACCAGCCCCAGGCTCCAACAGCTTCTTCTGGGAGTGAGAGTGGGCTGGACCCTGACACCTTTGTGCTGAGTTCAGGACCCCACTGTCTGTTGGCTGGGCTGGCCCAGGTCCTGCTGAGTGTGCACAGGGCCAGCCAGGCCAATCCTGAGCCTTCCTTGGGTTCCACCAGCCTGCATGTCCTGGCGGCTAGGCAGTGTGTGTCGGGAGCAGAGCACTCTGGGCAGGGCAGGCCATGTCCTCAGGGCTCGGAGGCACTGCCACGAGGGTTGTAAGGGATCCTGGGTCCAGGCGGCCAGAAGCTCCAAGGACAACTGGGGGGTCCAAGTGTAACCACAGGGGCCCAGCAATCCCCTGGCTAAGAAGCACCCCAGGAAGCTGGGCGAGGCCTTGGGCTTCATCCCAAGGATGCAAAAAAAAAAAAAAAAAGCAAACCTAAAACTCAGAAAGTGTCCCATGGCTCAAGGGGTATGGGTCTGGCAGAGCAGCCTGCATGGTGTCCATGCCTGCCAGGGAGCTGTGAGACCCATGGAGGGGCCACTCTGCACCAAGGGTGAGTACCGGGAGGGAGGGGACAGGCCCGCCTATCCCACACACCTGCTGACCAGAGGGATGCCAGGACAGGGTTCGTCCAGCTGCTGCCTTTATTAGAAACTGCAATGTACTGAGTAGAACAAGTTGGTATTTCCTCTCGACCCTGGAAACGGACGCATCCCAGCACAAAAGCCTCCCAGACAGCATGGCCCACTGCTCCTGGGCGTGGCTGAGAGCACTGGATGGGCTGGCACCACTCACCTCCTGAGGTGCCACCTACCTGGCAAAAGCTAAGCCTTGGTCTCCTCGGTTCTAGGCCCCAGACAAGCCTGTCCTTCCCTGGGCCTGATGCCGCCTCCCAGATGGCAGCTGTGGATCCTGTGGGGAAGGAACCACAGACCACAGGCCCTGCCCCCAGGCTGCAGAGCAGCAGAGGGGAGGTGCTGACTGTCTGCACCTCTGTGACAAGCAGGGGTTGGGGCCCGTGGCCGGGCCAGTTGCAGACAGCAGCCCAGTAGCAGCCCGCTGGCCTGGCCCAAAGCTCAGCAACCTTTCTACCGACTCTTTCCCTGAGCGGAGTCCATGGCCGAGCAGTCAGTCCACAGGCAGGCAGGGATGGTGTCCTAAGTACGGCTGCCAGGAAGCCTGGTGGTAGGAGTGCCACAGCAGATGCCCAAGGCGGGGCAGCCTGGGCTGTGGGTCACCCCTGACTGGTGCCACTGTCCCAAGGGCCCTGTGTGAGGCCCTAACCCAGACAGAGTTGTGTGAAGGACTAGGGAAAGTAAAAAGGGCGGAGACTGACAGCAGTGGCCCAGTGGCCTCCTGCAGCCCTGGGTGGGCCCCAGGAGAACACTCGGGGTACAGGCCACAGGCCATAGACCACTGACCACCAGCTGAGAGGGAGGTGCTGGGGCCTGCAGGGTCCACTTCTTCCCAAGCAGCTTGGGGCACAGGGTCATTTCACGACCCTGGCCAACCACAGGTGAGCCACTCCGAGGGTGTGTTTCCTGGGTCTCAGCAGCACATGGAGGGGCAGGCCTGTCCCGTATGGTGCCATTGTTGCTGCCTGATGTCTGTGGGGTGTGAGGCACCCCACACCTCACTGACTCCTGTCTGCAGAAGTCCATGTGCTTCCTGTCAAGAACATAGGCTTCTCTGGCCTAGGAGCCTGGAGTGGAGGAGTCAAGATCAAGGGTTGGAGCCCCGCAGTCAACACTAAGGACCGTGAGGATCGAGGTCCATGAAGCCTCTGGGGCGGCCACCTGTGTTCCACAGCGGCGCAGTCCATCCCAAGCACACCGTGTCCTCCAGCTCTGAGACTGCAGACGCAGCCTCCAGGGAAGCACGGGAGGCTTGGGTGGGCGGGTAAGGCTGAGCTTGGCTGCAGTGGCTTCCTCCTCCATCGAGAAGCAGAGGGAGTGGACGAAGACCCCTGCCCCACGCCGTGCTGCTTGCGGGGTTTATGCAAGGCCAGCTCCCTGGAAGAGGAACATGGGCCACTGAGTGTGATAGGCAGCCCCCAGGCGACTTGGCCGGCACAGCTGAAGAATGTGTGTAGACACAGTCACAACTGGCTTGAGAGCCTTGGAGACCCACACAGCCACCGCACAAATCCACGTGGTGGCATGGGCAAACCTGTGCCTGCTGCCACGTGCAGGACTGCCTCTTGTCCCCGTGTTCTGCCGCGGCTGTGTCCTAGGAAGCAGCAGGGTGAGATGGGCAGGCTGAAGGCTGCTGGCTCTGCTCTGTGTCTCCACGAGGTCCCACACATGAGGGAAATGGAAAGGTGGAACCCCACAGGGCAGGAGCCCTGCGATGGCGGGGAGCAGGCCTTGGGACGGGAGACTCAGCATGACCTGTCTGACCGTCCCTGCCCAGGGTGCCAGGCACCCTGACTGGAGCCTCCAGAGCTGCAGGTCCCTCCACCTTCCCTCTTCCAAACGCCGGTACGCAGGGAGCCATGGCCTTGGCTCCTCTCCTGCTCCCAGAGACTGAGCGGTGCCGGCGGCTGCCTCCATCCTTGGCTTCTAAACTTGAGGACGACGGGAGTCAGCTTTTCATTAAAGACCAAGCATCCTCATATATTTGGGACATGAAAGATATTTAAAATATTTATATATATAATATATATATACTTTTATTATTCACCCGTTAACTCCATAATATGCCAATCACGAGCTAGTTTCAGCAGTTACATTCCCTTGATCACGGCTGCATGAGGATGTGATTAATTGGAAAACAGGGAGACCAGACAGCCTGAGGTGAAGTCACGCAGCCCATGCCACTGCAGCATAGTCCTCGAGTCTGTTGGTGGTTTGGTAAAGCCGGTTCGGTTCTGCTCCCTTCCAGGTACCCTCAGGCCTGTGAGACCGGACCAAAGAGTGGCGGGTTCCCTTGCTGACTGGAATCCTCAGTGTCTTTATCCAGAATCTCACTGACAACCGGTTACTGTAACACAAGCCCGACCTGGGAGCCGGCCGGAGAGGTGGGTGAGTGGATGGCGCCCCGATGCTCTGCATGGAGCCTATGGAGCTCCCAGAGCAAGGGCTGAGCCGGGGAGGGCACCGTCCACGGTACGCAACTCCCACAGTTTCCTCCTGGCGTGCACTGTCCCGCCCCAGCACATAGCACTCAGCCTCTGGGCAATGCCACGTATCTGGGCTCCCAGGAGCCCAGGGCCTTGCCTCAGGAGCACTTACCTTCTCGGCGCCCATGCTGGGGCACTTCCAGTTGTACAGGTAATACTGCAGGTTGCCATCCCCTATGCCGAACTTGAGCTTCTCGAGGAAGGTCTTGTTCTCCATGAGATCCAGTGCATTGAACACATCGAACCCTTTCTGCAGGGCAGTGAGGAAGGACGGGTGAGGATGGAGGCCGCCTCACCCTCTTGCCACAGTACCACCTCCCTGAACAGGCTCCTTGCCACCTCCCCTGGCCATCCCACATGTTCCCATTGCCCCTCACACCTTCCAGGAGCCCCTCCTGTTTAGAGACTCGCCCTGCTGCCGGCTCCTGGGGGACATGGTGACCATGGAACACCCAGGGGCACCATTCCAGGTTGCAACCAGGAGATTCCCAAGGCCCCATGTGGAGCGGAGCTTTTATGGAACACAGCCCAGGCACACACACACCCCATGGCCCGCTGGCTCCTGGGAGGATGAGGCTCCCAGGGGCTGCTGCCTCCCATCTAAAGCCTGGGCCATGGGGCCCTATCTGAGGGTGCCAGGCTTAACACCACCCAGACCCACCACAACCAGCCCTGCCCTTTTCTGAGATGCCTGCCCACTCCTCACCATTTTGGCGAGAACAAGGGCGTCACTCATGAGGTCTAGAAGAGGCGTCTGGGTATGGACGTTGTAGAAGGAGTAAGCAGCTTTCAGACTCTTATGGGTTGGGTGGTTCATGATGGTGGAGGGAAGTGTATAGAAGCTGAGGAAATCTGTCACCTCACCGCTCGCATTCTGCATGGGACGAGAGGCCAGGTCCTAGTGAGGGGTGCCAGGCCCAGGCCCAGGACACACTGTTCTCCACACCTGCACCCTGCGCCGGGCAGCTGTGCCCTCTGGCTGAGTGGACACAGTGGTTCAGGGCACTGGGCAGGGACGTCCAGCTATTTTGCCTCTGACCTCTGCTTTCTCTTCTCATTTTTGTTTTTTAAATGATTTTGTTTTGTTTTGTTTTTGGTACCGGGGATCAAACTCATGGCCTTGTGCTTGCTGGACAGGTGGCTTATGCCACTCAGCCAAATCCCCAGCCTGCTTTTGTTTTGATACCAGGCTTCAGTATGCTGCCCAGGGTGGCTTTGAACTCAAAGGATTGATTTTTCTGTCTCAGCCTCCCACGTGGCTGGGACTGCAGGTGTCTGCTGGAGGGCCAATTCTGGGTCCTTTCCTGTGGCTCACACCACAGGCAGGCGCAGCTCTTGTCTGAGCTAGGACTCCCAGTACAGAGGGGTTTGCAGGGTCACTCAGGCAGGCCAAGAGCACCTTTGCTGACCATGAGCTATGGCCTAGCTTCCGGAAAAGCAGGAGGCTCACCTCCTGCTTCCGGCCTAGCTTCCAGATAAGCAGCAGACTCACCTCCACCACAAAGGTGTCGATAATGTTCTCCTGGGGGTAGAACCAGTGTTCCACCTCCTCCTGGCTCATGACTGGTGTGAGGTGGAACTGCTTCAGGTACCTGGCGAGCAGCTGGTGTACTGCTGGAATGTCCTTTCTCTCCATTGGTCGCAGCCCGGCTGTCTTAGGAGTCTAGATGGAAGGTAGAGGCATGGTATGAGACATGCCTGTCACCGGGCATGGCTGCTATGTGTGTCCTCGCCCTGTGGCTGGATGTCCTCCTGCATCCTATTCCATTCCCCTCTGAGCCGGGACCTCCCACCCTGCAGGCTGAGCTGGCCGCTCTGGCTGTGCCTGAGGACATCCAGTCCTTCCAGCCCAGTGATTCTCAAAAGAAGCCATGCTGTTCCCACAGGGACACAGGACAACATCTGGTTGTTGGTTTCTGGTTATTGCAACTCGGGGAGGGAGCTACTGGCGTGGACAGGGTAGAAGCCATCAGCAGGGGCTGGGGATTTAGCTCAGTGGCATAAGTGCCTGCCTGGCAAGCACAAGGTTATGAGTTCAATCCCTGGCACCAAGAAAAAAAAAAAAAAAAAAAAAAGGAGAAGCCATCAGCAGTGCAGTGTGCAGGCCGTCCCAGCACGGGAAGTTGTCTGGCACTCCTCTCCCTGGACTGCAGCTCAACCTATGCCCTGCTGCTGTCTTAGGAAACGTGTGACCCTGTGGACCCGCAGGACTGTGCTGCCAGGCCTCCGAGGCTCAGCAAACAAAGGTGGGGCTCAGCCAGACTGAAATCCAGGTGGACTCTCAGCTGCTTTGCCTGGTGCCACCTGACATGATTGCTCCACAGGAACAGGGCTGCTGTGAAGTCCGGCCTGCAGCACCCCCGAGAAGGCTCGCTGTCCCAGAGCCCCAGGGAACACAAGACCTCTTCCGCACGCAGCCCTAGACTGAAGACAGACACCATGGGGCCTCTCCCCACAGGGTCCAGACATGCTGGCGCCCTAACACTGCTCCCCCATCAGAATGAGAGGTCCTCAGGGTCCTCTCAGCCACAGAGCTGTGTCAGATGGGTTGCTGTTGCCCCACCCTGGGGCACTGGCCCTGTGAGGGGCAGTTGGTTCTGTCTGGTCCATGGAGTCAGCAGCAGTCCTCTGAGCAGAGGCTCACACAGCCAGACAGTGGCTAGAAGCACCCAAGAGAAGGAAGGGGTCATAGGCTTACACCTCAGGTACTGTGGGGAGCCGGGCTGAGGCCCAGAGTCCATCATGGACTTAGAAACCTGAGGCCCCAACAAGCTCTTGGTAAGCCCGTCCCTACTCTGGGGCGGTATGGCGAGTGGCAGGTCGGGAAGAGGCCGCATCTTCCCACGAATGCTCCGTTTAGGCTATGGCTGCCAAGGGTAAGAGCCGAGGTGTAGCCGAAAACCAAGAGTACTAAACAGCTGGCACAGAAGCAACGAGGTCCTGGCAGCTGTGGCAGCCTCCTTGGTCCCTCTGACTCCAGCCACACCTGCCGCCTGCCCAGGTGTTTCTGGCCCGCCCCACCCATGCCCAGGCACCACTGGCCTCTGGCAGTCGGTAGAGCTTCATGGTGCGCTGCATGGTCATGTTCCTGCTCAGGTGGGAGAACTTCACCTCAATCAGCTTCCGGGGGTTGAGGGACCGATGCCAGTACCTGAGGGGACACAAATGTCCTGTCTTCAGAGGACACTCACTGGTCAGTTAAAGAAGCCAGCAGCAGGGAGAGCTCCAGATGGCCAGCAGGTGGCGCAAGAGACACGCCAGGCCCCACCAGCCAGGCTGGCAGGGATCAGGGCTGCACAGCTGCTCGCAGTTTTCCTTTCTCCCCAGAGCTGCTCCTCGCCTGGGCACAGCGACCCTCACTCCTGGTATGAGCCTGTGGAAAGGCCGAGGGGTGCCCACAAGTGTGTCCGCCCAGCCACATCCCCAGAGCCTCGCCTCTCCAGCAGGCATCAGCCACTGCTTCAGGCAGCTCTAGAGCGGAGTGTCGCTGGGCCGCACAGGGCCAGACAAGCTCTCTGACCCCATAATACTTGAGACGCAACTGCACCAACCATTTAAACATTCAGAATTGGCCATAAAAAATCCAGATTTAGCCTTATCTTTCAAAACAAAACTCAGCCCAGGGCAGGCCGTCTACCCCTCTCAGACACAGTGAGGGCAGGAGCCAACACTCTCCCAGGACACAAGTCCTGCAGAGCTGGGTGCTGCAGGAGGAGCCATTACCTGCAGGTGCCCACAGGCTTTGGCAGCACCACCCCGGCAGTGTACACAGCCTGGAAGATGCCCTCCAGGTGCACCCGCCGTGTTATCTCGCGGATCAGGACTGGCGCCACCCTCTTGGAACGCAGCTTCTTATGGACACACAGGAAGTTGATCTCTACCATCTTCTTCTCTCTGTAAGGGAGGAAAGGTACAAGGCTGTGGCACTGGCAGGTCTCCAGGAAGGCGTGCCCCTCACCACACCTGTATGCAGCAGTCAGCACAGGACTCCCTCCCCAGCCACCACACAGATGGCCTCCCAGGGAAAGCAGAGGCCAGCAGCACCTCCCCGAGCATCCCCAAGAGTGGGCTGGGTCCCCCTGCGGCTCTTGGGGAAGCAGCACAAGAAACACTCAGGGCATGCCTGGCACGCCCTGGGCAAAGGTGCCCAGGGATCTGAGTCCACAAGAAACCACAGCGCTGAGCCAGAAGGCCGCAGTAGACAGTTGCGGCACTGCCAGCAGAAGGAAGAGCAGGAGTGGGGGCCTGGTCAGTCTGCCCAGCATTGCCAGACTCAGCGCACCAGGAAGCACTGAGTGTGGCCCCCCACTCCATGACTGTGGGCAGGCGTGGGTGGATGCTGCCAGGACTCAGTGAAGCATGCAGCCCAGTGAGGAGCTACTCTGTGGGCCCATTCTCCGCTGGAGCCAGAGCCGCTCCCCTCCCCTAGACGGTGGTGACAGGGGTGCTGCTGTGCTTACGTGTCATAGATGTGGATGTTTGCCGGGATGGCACTAATGAACCCAACCAGTTTCCGACTTGAGACCACTCGAACCCCACAGTGCCACTGGGGCAGCCAGCCAGGTGGCCGCAAAGCCCTGGAAGAGAGACAGCTGCACTATGGTACATGTGCGACAGTGGGGCCGACTGAGTGCCATAGCCACATGTGATTCCAACCCGATGCCATGCCTGCCCCTGCCTGGCCCAGGATGAGGGGCTGAGACTTCCTGGACACATGGGTGGAGGCACAGCTCCCCATTTCTGCTCACCCACCCCATCTGAGGCCTGCTCTACGGACATCACACTCAACCATCTGCATGCACCCACCAGTGTGGCCTAGAGGACGGGCCTCAGGCTCAGAGGGCCAGGTCTCATGGCTGGGCCCGACTGTGCTCTAGAGCTGTGATGTGCTTGCTGCTCTGTCCGGAGTCTCTCTGCTGGCCCATCCTCCTGCCACTTGCCAGCCTGGCCTTATCTTCCTGGATATGAAATGTGGCCCAGGCAGGCAGAGGTCTCAGTCACACAAAGCCATTGCCACACAGCTGCACAAGTGTGGAGAGCACACACAGAGGGACCCTCTTGTCGGCCTGCAAACCCCCCTTCCCTCCCTTCCCACCTAGAAGACACTCTACTGTGCAGTGCAATCAGCTCTGCAAAGGCCTCCCTGGGCAGGCGGTCTGAAGTAAGAGCCTGTTCTAGCACCATCGAAAGCCGGGCACCTATGGACACAGGAGCTCAGCACTGCACTCCCTCGGAGCTCCAGCAGGCTCCTGGCTGGGGGCAGGTGCTGACGTCCTGCTCTGAGCTCCACAGAACTTTTGGAGACCCTGGGCTAACAGTGACAGGGCAGTGCCATCCCCAGACCTTGCCCCACACAAACTATCCTGGGAGCCTCCATGGACCCCACTCCTACCTTCACCAAGGACTTCACAGTTTCCAGAACAAGAAGAAATAACTTTCCACTGTTTTTACATTAACAAGCAACCAAATACTCAGGAGAAAGCCTCACCACTCACCACAGAAGGAACTCTGGGGAGTAATCAAATCGGAACATGTTGTCGTCGTCTTCCACATAGTTCTCGTTCAGCAGGGTGTACAGTTCTTTCAGCTGTGGAGAAATGGGGTGCTCACTGGGGGGGCGACACCCAGCTAGGTGGGGTCCAACTCCAGTGCCCTGCAGCTCTCAACTTTACAGAAACTCAGAGCAAGCCACCGAACACTCCCTCTGCACGCGCAAACCCTGTCCTCCCACCTGCAGGGGCTACTTTGGAATAAGCACCCGGCTCTGCAGGGAAACTGGGCCAGCGGCAGGTGGAGTCACGGACGAAAGCAGAGCCAGTGGCAGCCGAGCTGGCGTCACAACAGAAGCCTCTGTGAGCTGCTCTCAAGATGCTTGAGGGGAGAGCTGCCATTGCTTGACCCACCATGTCTGGTTTTTATCTCCTGGGCCACATAAAGGCCTTTCGACATTTTTCTACCTTCCCAGCCGCCTCTGTCTGCTGGGCCAAGTTTACTATTAAAACATTCTGCTCATGGGCTGAGGGTACAGCACAGTGGTGAGGCCCTGGTCTGTACCACAGCATTATCAACAGTAAAAAAAATCCGCTCACGAGTGGCTTGTGGTTTCAGCACTTGGGAGGCTGAGGTGTTCTGGGAGACCATGGTGGAAGAGGAAAGGGACCCCAAGTACCAGCCTCAGCACCAGTTAGCTGGTGGACAAGAAGTAAGACAAGGAAAAAAGAGTGCGTGAAGAGAGGCATCCCACTGACCGTTGACCACAGGCAGGGTGGCACATACATGTCTGTAGTGTCAACACTCTAGGAGGCTGAAGCTGGAGGGCCAGACCCCAAGATTACACCCTGCTGGGTAAGTCAGTGACTTAGCAAGACCATGTCTGGGGCTGGAGATGGAGCTCAGTATGAAGGCCTGGGGGTTCAATCCAGGAAGAACGATGACAAAAGGTGTCCACATCAGGAGCGACTGGGTCCTCTCGGCCTCCCAGAAAAGACTAGCGCTATCTGCAGAGGGTCCCAGGCAGCTCCAGGCAACAGTGGCTGCTGGGCCAGCTGAGGCCCTCAGAAGGGTGTGCAGGCCATGGCCTACTCACCACTCCCCGGTCGCCCAGGTCCAAGGCGTCCCAGGTGAAGCCCTGGGGCAGGGTGTAGGGTTCCTGGCGGACGTGGTCTTTGTCAGGTTCCACAGGACCGTGGGTGTTCACCACTTCACCTGGAAAAGAACGCAGCCATAAGCCTCTCACTTGCTCAAGGGAGGAGAGAGGCTCGAAGCTTGACTAGGGGGAGTTCCTCCTGTACCCAGGAGCCCATAGCCCAAGAACACTCTGTGCTTGGCAGCCCAGTCATTCTCCCGCTCCCTTTTGTCCCTCAGCTGAGCACCAGTGCACGTTGAGACCTCGGGACCATCACTGTATCCAAGGAGGCTCATTCTTGGGACTCTTTCTAAGTCTCCCCTGGATTCTCAAGTGGCAGTCACTGATCTCGCCCCTCTGGCTGCCTGCCTCCCAGCGAGGCAAGAGTGCTGTCATGCCATGGCCAGGCTGCCAATCCCGGGGGGTCTGAGGAGTACCACCAAGGCCGTCAATAGTAAGCAAAATATGCTGGCCCCTTCTTGGCACCAGGCGCATTTCTGGCCCCGTCAGTCTGGCTTCTAGCAGTGTGGGTCAGGGGCTGTTGCTGCCAACTCAGCCCTCAGTGCTCAGAGGCCACAAGTGCCTTTGGGCTGAGTCACTGCCTGCAGGGAGCTGCTGGGAAGGCCCCTCCCCAGCCAGCTCACCCATCCCCATGGGTGTGGGCGCCGGGAGCAGAGTGGGAATTACGTGGAGGAAGCCAAGAGGGTGAGCTCTCAGAGGCCGGCTTATCCGCAGGGAATGGACAGCAGGGTGACATCTTCAGGTTTGCATTTCACACTGAGCACCAGTGAGTGCTGTCAGCTGCTGATACACAATGCCTTCCCACAGCACTCCTGTGAGAAGCAGCTCTGGCAGGGCAGCCCACAAAGCAGTTTCAAGGAACACCAAGCAGCAGAGCCAGCTCTTCTTGCAATGGATAGAGCCAAGAAGCACTCTAGTCACACCTCTTGCTATACCCTGCAGCCGGCTTCTGGCTGTTCTTCCCAGACTGTGCACCACTTAGAGGTGTCCCACTCCAGGCCGTGGGCTGCCCTCCACTGGTCAGGGGTCTTGAGCACCACAGCAGTGCAGGGGTGGCAGGTGGCCCTGCAAGGCATAGCAAGAATGCAGGTATCCCGAGATGCCTGCAACTTGCTTGAGTTAAGAAACACCTGGCTTTTAGTGGTCTCCTGCTATACAGTTTTCCCTACAATTCTCTACCCTCCAACATCAAAGACCCCAAACCAGGCACTGCAGTACATCCCTGAAGGGACTGGGAAATCAGCCCAAAGAAGTGGACAGTGGAAACAAGAAGAGTGGCAAAGCTTCTCTCTCCCACTGCAAAGCAAGGCAAGGGTGAGCCCTTGTCCTCCCTGTGGTGACTGTTTTAAACTACTCCAGGGTGGCCAAGTGTCATGGTTTATGTCGGTGGCCCCCAGGCCTCATGTATTTGCATTGTACATTTGTGACTGGTTCATTGTCTAGTGCTTGGATTGATGGTGTCAGTGCTAAACCCTCCTAGGGGTGGAGCCAGGATGTGATGTAATGGCAGGAAGAAAGGGTGTCTCTCCCTCTTGCCGGTTTCCACTTGCTATTTGCAGCCGCCATGAACTGCGGCCCCGCCATGCCACCCTGCCTTGGAGCCAACTGAATATGGACTGAAACCTCCAAAAACTGTAAGAAATAAACCTTTCCTTTCCCAACTTTGGGCATCAGGTATTTTGTCTCAGCGATGAATAAAAAGTAACTAAGACACCAAGCTAAGGCTAAAATAAATTTCTGCTTTCTTCTACAATAGGGAAAGAATGTCATGATCTGGAGAGGGGAATGCAAGTTCCTTTGGGGCACACAACTGTTACACAGATAAACATTGAATTAGAACTCTTCCCCTGAAGGTGGGGTGCTGTGAATCAGGACCCTTGATTTCACAGGCAACAGCCCCCAACAGGTGGAAAGACCAGGGTCAGCTGCAGGACACAGCACTGCCTCCATCCCAGAGATAGGACGTTCTGCAGGCCACCTCACTGCCAGTGTCCCCACCATAGGCTGCACAGCAGCCCCAGGCCGTGAGCCACTGTGCAGCCTAATTGTCAACCTGCCAAGAACCAAACTGCAGACCTTTCCATGTCCAGGCACGAAGTGATGAGCCTGATGAGGCACAGAAGTCTACTTGTCCCAGTCTGTCTCTGTGAAGACCAGAGCAAGACCATCTACTTGCTGAAACCCTAAAATGGTCTGCAAACTTGCAAGGTAGGGCAGCTGCCACAGCCCAGGCTTGGGCTGGCGCCAGTGACAAAACATTGCTTCCTGGTACCTCACCCCGGAGACAGCAGCCCTGGGGCCCGAGGCCTGTGGAGGCCTGGCTGGGACTTGCGGACAGGGGCTCTGGCATCCATGCCCATGCACACCCTTGGCAGGGCCCTGCATCCCACTGTTGGCCTCAACAGGCTGGCAGCCTGCATCCACCCTACCACAGGGCCTCTTGAAGATCTGCAGCAGGGAGGTCTGCATGCTCTCATGCCACTCCCATCCCGCCTTTTCCCATCCAGGCACCCCGAACTCCACAAGCCTTTTATGGGTCCAGCATACCATCCAGCTTAGGATCTTTCGACTTTTCAATGATGCAAAAGCAAAAACACTCAAGAGAACCTACACTTCAAATTGTGAATTTTAATCTTACCCTGGGCTAGTGAGATACCACGTAATACTCTTGTTGATGTAGCTTCCTGTCAGCCAGACAACCCCAAGGAGAGACCTGACACCTGCAGTATGCTAGCTGTGACATCTGGGGCAGCTGATGCATTTCTGACTTGGGCTCCTCTGATAGTAACCCACAGTGACCTGAAGGGCACCTGTTTGCATGCGGCAAGAGGAACCTCTGTGGGGACTCTCCCTGGGCACGGCTGCCTTCCCCGCCTGATCTCTGCCTGGCCTGCCTGGCCCGGCCAGATCTCACTGCGTTTCTAGTGGGAAGCACAGACATCAGCAACCCAACAGTTGCCTACACTGGGTGTCAGAAC
Organism: Dolichotis patagonum; assembly: GCA_004027295.1. Classification (NCBI taxonomy): domain Eukaryota; kingdom Metazoa; phylum Chordata; class Mammalia; order Rodentia; family Caviidae; genus Dolichotis; species Dolichotis patagonum. Next base: position 29,378 of record PVJX010013526.1, on the reverse strand, counting down.
ACAGACTTCTGCAACTCTCCAGGCCACACAGGAAACTAGGATTGAGTGCTCAGTGGGCCCAGAAACATCCTGTCACTTGCAGTTCCTGAAATGAGCCCTCAGGCTTAGCAATGGCTCAGTCCTGACAGGCACCCTGAACTCCACAAGCCTTTTATGGGTCCAGCATACCTTTCCCAGGCTGCTGATGAATCCTATACTCCAGGAGCAGAGTACAGTGTCACACTGCTTTGTGTGTCAACTGGGAGAAGTGGGAGGAGGCCAGGACGCACCCAGCCCAGGATCACATGCTGCCAGACGAAGGAGGCCGTCTAGAATGCTAAGTGGAAGACAGCCCCATCCTGCAGTAGCGGTCCACTGCTCTTCTCTGTGGACTGCAGTCACATGCCCGCAGTGTGTGCCGCTGCTAACAATGAGCTCCCTAAGCAAGTTTCCTAGCTGCCTCTGGGAATCTAGCCACACTAAACACCACCACCAAAGCCAGGTGTGGTGGCACACTCCTGTCATCCCAGCACTTAAAAGGCTGAGGCAGGAGGATTGTTGCAAGTCTGAAGCCAGCCTGCACTACACAGTGAGCCCAAGGCCAGCCTGAACTGCATAGCGAGACCCTGTCTTAAAAAGACCAAAAAACAAAACAAAACAAAACAAAACAAAACAAAACAAAACAAAACAACACGCCACCACCAAGGATCTGCAGGCCTCTCCTGGCCTCTTGTGGCTCAGCACTAGAGCCCACGCAGGCAGGCACACGCCTCCCTCTCATCAGGGCGAACACATACCCAGTTTGGGGACAGGCTGCGTATCCCAGAACTGGTAGCTTCGTTTGCTGGCCTCCTCCATGGTTTTGGCAGGTCCCTGGCCCACTGAAAACAGCTCAATGGCCTTCTGTATTTCCTGGATCCTTTCTGCTGGCAAAGAGTTCATCTGAGGAAGACAAAATTAGGGGAAAAAAGGCTCACTGTATTAGTAAGACCTCTACTTACTTATTGAGCTTGAGAGACAAGCACACAACTCAAAGAAGGGGTGCGGGTCCCTGTCCCAATCACAGGTCTAGTACACTACTGCTCAAGACCAACAGTTCCACTGTGGGTTTCTCTCCTTCTTAAGTCTTTGTTGTTTGATTAACAAAAATAACACATGCTCAGGGTAAATTTTCAAACAATGCAGAAGCGTAAAAGACACACAAGAAAGTAACCCTAACAATCTAATCTGTCAAATACAATTTCTTTCTTTTCTAACAGAGTTTTACTATGTAGTACACGCTGGCCTTGAATTCACTATGTAGCCCAGCCTGGCCTCAAACTTGTAGCAATCCTCCCGCCTCAGTCTGGCAAGTACTGGAACAGCAAGTATGTGCTAGCACACCTGGCTTCAAATACAATTCTTGTCACCCAGAGTCAACCTAAGAAGGTAAGAAAAGACAGATATAATTCCAGACCTTTTTGCATGGAAATTTTAAGGGCTTACTTACATAGTTCAAAAACCAAAACTGGGTTATATAATATTTTACAACCTGTTAGTTTTACAAACTAAGTTTTAGCTGTGTGTGGTGGTGTATACCTGTGATTCCAGGTACTTAGGAGGCCAAACTAGGAAGGAACTACAAGTTCAAAGCTGGCCTGGGCAACTTAGCAAGACCATGTGTCAAATTAAAAAATAAAAGTACTGGGGAAGAGGCCAAAGGTATAGCTCAGTGGTACAGAACTTACTTAGCATGTACAAGGTCCTGGGTTCAACCCTCAGCATGTAAAACAAAACAAAACAAAACAAAACACAAAAAAAAACCCTACGGAGTAAGCTGAGGCATATATACCTCAGCACTCCCTGGCTTCAATCCCCAGGAAAGGAAAACAGAAACAAAAAACTGTCAAGTCTTAAACCAGGCACCATGGTACATGCCTGTAATCCAGTTACTTGGAAGACTAAGGCACAAGGGCCCCAAGTTCAAGGCCAGCCTAAGCAAGTTAGTTTCTAATTTTTTTTTTTTTTGAGATGGGGGTCTCACTATAACAGTTCAGGGTAGCCTTCAACTCACAGGATCTTCCTGCCTCAGCCTCCCAAGTGCTGGGATTATAAGTGTGCACCACCATGCTAGGCCCTGCCCGAGCAATTTAGCAAGACTAAGATGTTATGTTAGAGAGAGATAGCTGGTATAGCTGAACAACAGAGCATGTGCTTGGCAGGGGAGAGGCTGAGTCCAATCCCAGCACTGCCTTTAAAAAGACACTATGTTGGGCCAAGGATATAGCTCAGTGGCATAAGCATCTACCTGGCGAGTATAAGGTCCTGAGTTTGATTCCTGGTATTGGGAAAAAAAGACATTGTGTTACCAGGCCTGTAATCCCAGCACACAGGAGGCTGAGGCAGGAGAATCACTGTGAGTTTGAGGCCAACCTGGGCTACACTGTGAATTCAAGGCCAGCCTGTATTACAAAATGAAACCCTGTCTCAAAACAAAACAAAACAAAACAAAACCCACTGTGCATTAGACTCTGCCAAGTGAAGGCACAGAGCAGCCCCTTGGAAGAACCTGTGCTCCACGCACAGGCTGGCCTGGTGCTGACAGGCATCCTGGTGGTTTTGCTGTTTACTTTTACCAACAATGGAACAGTGAGTGTTCTTATACTTCTAGTTTTGCTCCTTGAGTTATGTATTTATGTAGGGTAAAGTTTAAGAAACAGGCTTGCTAGGTCAAAGAATGTGTGCTTGAAATTATAAAATGTGTCATTATCTTGCTCTCTAAATCAAGAATATCAAATAATCCAATGAGTAGCACAGGGGAAAAAATCTGTTTCTCAGACCCTCACTGTTACGTGTCCCAAACTGTTATCTCTGTTAATCTAGGAGAGAGTAAATGGGGATTTAGCTCAGCGGCATAAGCACCTGCCTTGCAAGCTTGGGGTCATGAGTTTGATCCCTGGCACCAATTAAATAAATAAATAAATAAATAAATAAATAAATAAATACTTTAAAAAAAATCCAGCAGAGAAAAAAAAAATTTTTTTTTTTTGGTACTGGGGATCGAACTCATGACCTCGCACTTGCCAGGCAAGCACTTATGCCACTGAGCTAAATCCTCAGCCCGAGAAAAATGTTTTAATTTTTGTGTCTTTCATGTTGAGTTCCAGCACCTTTTTGCTTACTTGTTAATTAAATGAATATTTTTTCTTTATGAACTCCCTCCTCATTCATGGCTCCTGGGTCTTACAACAGGCGTAAGGTAAGGACAGTTCTACTCCACCTCAGAGAAAACAAACAGGGGCCAGGGCCGCAGGGCAGGGGTGAGCACTTGGTGAGCATGTGCTAGGCCCTGGTCCATCCCCAGCGCCACACATGGAAGAGTATAAACCCATACAAGTGATTTTCTTCTTCCTCTTCATGCTGTTTTTACAAATCATACCCTCCACAATGAGTGCTGCCACTCTGATAAGAAAGCCAAAGAGCTGCTGTGTAAGTGGCATTTGGGTACTGCTGGGACAAAACTCAGTAGCATGGTGCAGGCTTGTACAGGGCTAAGTTCTTACCTGGTGCTAAAAAATAAAATAATTTCAAAGTTAGGCTTGAGCTCCAATTCTCCCATGAATGTCCCTATAGCTAAGAACTGGGCGAGAATTTATAACTAGAAGCCTTGGCAATCACCTCGTTCATGTGTGACGACGACCCCAGCCTGCGTGCAGGGACAGTGGAGTTTTAGGGCTGATTTCGATGCAGTTTAGCCTGGCAAGAGTGCGGCTAACCCATGGTCAACAAACATGATGAGTTTTCCACAGTGGGTTTGGTATCAGAAATAGGAATTACTGCCAGGGATACAGCTCAATGGCACAGTGCCTTCCTGGCAAGCACAAGGTTGTGAGTTCAATTTGGCTTGTCTGCTCCAGGACCCTGGAAATTTCTGGTTTTCATGATAATGACCATAGCAGTTGAGAAAATGATTGCAGATGGGTAAAGGTCTACCTTCAGAAGAGGGAGAGTCAGGCGTGATAGCACACACCTGTAATCCCAGCACTCTGGGAGGTTGAGGCAAGAGGATCACAAATTTCAGACCTGCCTGGGTGACTTCACAAGACCCTGTCTCAACATAAAAAGGGTTGGGGATGTTGCTAACTGGTAGAGTTTTTGCCTACCATGTATGAGGCCCTGGGTTCAATCCCTGTACCATAAAAGGAGGAAGAGAAAAGAGAGAAAGAGGAAGAACAGAAGTACACAGAGCTTTTCTACACACAGTAGTGGGGACCAAGGCACAGCGGGTCAAGAACACTGCTCTGGGAACAAGGGCTGTCGCCATCTGCACCCACAGCGCCTAGACTTGTGCATATGTAGGACACACTGTGCCTGGGTGTCCCAACTGCTGTGTCCTTTAGGGGATGGAGAGCAGTTTCTTCACCTCGGTGCAGGGCAGGAGGGCTCAGCACTGGGATCTCTCCCGCCCTGCAGCGGCATCAGGGGGGGGCTGCCCCTATATTACCCCACATGCTCTGCTCAGGAAACCCAGCCACAGAGAACACAGACTCCTTGTTACCTTCACAGGCTGATCCTGGGCTGACTCTGTCTCACTGCCTTTTTCTTTCTTCTTCTTTTGTTTCTTTTTCTTCTTTTTGGCTCCAGTGTCATTGGCTGGACTCAAACCACTGCAAGACAAAGTAAACACTGATGCATGGTTTTAAAAAGTCATCTGCTTTGAGCTACCGGACAAAGGGCTTTCTGTGGAGCAGCTATCCCTCATCAGGCCTGCTGGCTTCAGAAGAGCCTGGAGGCTCGGGCGCTGGAGGGGCATCTGGAGGACACCGGTGAGCACAGCTCTCCTCCTGAGCCACCCTCTGCTTCTGGGGTGGGTGCTGTGCAAGGCCTGGCCTCTGCCTCCAAAGCCTCTTTGGCCCTCACTGACTTTTTCTGCTTCTTTTCTGTAGACTGCTGGGCTAGTGACACCAAGTGAATGACAGCTGTCCAAGGGCATCCGTACCACTACTGTTTCCCTAAGCCTTGAGTTCAAAGGGTGACGGCCACAGGCCTTGGCCTCCTGAATGCTGGATGAGGGCTCTCGAGAGAAACAGACTCAACACGGATTATCTGCATCACCGCACAGCTCTACCCTGCCTTCCCAAAATGCTCTGGTCTCCCGTTTCTCCAGCTTGGTCTGAAGCATGGGTGAGGGCAGGCCCATGTTCCTGTGACCTGGGTCCACAGTGGCCAGTTAGGAGGGACCCCCAAGTGTGGCCTGCAGGCCTGAGGACAGCATCAACTTGAGCACAGCACTCAAGTCCTGAGAAGATAAAACCTTAGCATAAGGCTCCGGCAGCTCCTGCCCAGGAAGGGACACAGGATGTGCAGGAATGGACAGGTGCCAAAGGGACTTCAATCAGACCATGCAGCAGAGGTTCCTCAGCCACACTAGAATCAGGGATACAGAAGCGTGTGCAAGTCCTGGGCTCTATCCCCGAGGGTGAGAAAGGGGTAATCTACAACCACCTGCTTCCCTCTTTTCCCCACTTCACCCTTATGCCAGTCCTGCTGCCACCATGCAATCTTCAACAGACTTACTACACACCACAAGGCATACACCCGGCAATTCTTCCCTTGTCATACACAAGAACTTGAGTTATTTTGGCCCGCTCAACTGTAACATCTACTGAGGTGAGTTGAGCCAAGCCAGGAGGACTTTACCAAACCTTGTAGGAGACCTCATGGGACCACGAGCCAAGGGACTTTATTGCCCCATGGCCCAGAGACCTCACAGATATCAGACACATCAGCAGCCCATCAGCAGAAGCAGGCAGGCAGAAGCCCAGCCAGCAAGGAAGCCATCGAAATACTGATGGTGACCATACTTGGTGACCAGAGCCTGCCTCCACGCCCATAGTGCATCAAAAGTCTTCAGAGAACAGGCTCGGCTTCCTGGACCACAGACACAGTCAGGGTGAGGGCTCCCTGGCCTCAAGCAGGTGGGGCCCATGTCCCATCTGGCTGGAAGCTGCTCTTGAAGATGGGACTTTCTCAGCTCCCTTCCAAGATCTCCAGGGACCAGGGCTCTCAGCGGGTAACAGTACAGTTAGAAACAAAAGAGCTGAGCTATTCCCTTCCTTTCACTCAGCTGTAAACACCACACCACCCTGAGGTTACCCAGGCTTCCATAACCCTAGGACAGGGACATTGTGTGAGCCACTGCCTTCTCTCCACTCACCTACCCTGAAGCTTCACCCACTGAAGCTTAGGAAGTCAGCAGACTGCTGCCCTCAGAGAGAGGGAGGTGTCTTGGGTCAATTGTGTCCGACCTGAGTTACTGAGTTTCTTTTCTACCCCTGCTTTGACCTTCTGCCTATTCCTGACACTGTGACCTTCAGTAAACTTACTATACACTAAAGCAAGCAAACGAACACACCCACCTGCTAGAGGTTCCTTTCCCATTTGTTTTAGGGACAGGGTTTCCTATGTAGTTCTGGCTGGTCTCAGACTTGCTGTGTGTTCAGGGATGGCCTTGAACTCACAATCCTCCCGAGATCTGGAATTACAGGTATACACTACCACGTCTAGCTTGCCTTTTTTTTTTTTTTTTTTTTTTTTGGTCACACCAAGGATGAATCCAGGGCAAACAAGCACTCTCCTAGCTCTTGCCATGCACTTTTTAAAAATGCCTTCAGATTCATGCCTTCCTACTCCTGGCACATATGACTTAAGGTACTGGGGAAAGGCGAAGAAGCCACAGAGCTCTCTCTAGTAAAGGCTGGGGTTTCCTTGGTCTGGTATAAGGGCTTCCAAGTAACCTGTGAGTGCTATTAGTGAGGCTTGAGGCACATAGAGGTTGGCTGGGACCTCTTGAGGGGAAACAATCACCTGCTTAGAACCAGAGACCCAGGAGAATCCTGGCCCCAGGCTGAGAAAATTTCTCCTTCCTAAGGACACAGACCCACCAGCAGCTGTCATGACTCTGTGTAGGAGAAATTTTCTACTAGGAGAAATTCTCACTTCAGGCCCAGAATCATGCACAGTGTGGTAAGGGTTAAAAATACATTGATGAGCTGGGCATAGTGGTCCACCAGGAGGATCAGTAACAGCTCAAGCCATCTTGGACTACACAGTGAATTCAAGACCAGGCTGAAAAAAAAAATAGAGGCAACCTAGGAAGCTAAGATCACAGAATGGCCTCAACTAGGATCTGGAGAAAAGATAAGCACCACCAAAACCAGGCTAGTGCACCAGGACTTGGCTCTTCCTGGAGACGAGGTCTTGCTATGCTTGTGATGCTCAGGTTGAGCTCCAAGCGCACGTGGAAACCTGGCTCGGCCTCCTGAGTGACTACAGGGACAGACTAACTCGCCAGGTTTTGTCATTTTTTTCTGTTTCTTTTTCTCTTGTCTCAGCCTTTTAGAGTGCTGGGATTACATATGTACACCACCACTCCTACTTTGCATCTTTTTTCTTTTCTTTTTTTTTGGAGATTGAACTCATGACCTTGCCCTTGCCAGGCAGGTGCTATGCCACTGAGCTATACCCCTGGCCTTTTGCATCTTTTTAAAAAGAGACCTGAGGCTGGATGTGCCTGTAATCACAGTACTCAGAAGACTAAGGCAGGAGGACCCCTCAAGCCTAGGTCAGGCCAGTCTGAGCAACACAATGAGACATCTGTCTCTACAGAGATAGAAAAGGAGCAGAGAGGAGAGGACAGGACAGGAGACGAGGGAGGAGGAGAGGAGAGGAGAAGAGAGGAGGAAAGAGTAGAGCGTCTTGAAGCTCCTGGTGAGCATCCCAGAACTCAGCACATAGCAACACAGCCTCTCAGAGATCCCTGCCAGTCACCCTGATAAGTCTTCAGAGGCTGGCCAGAAGCAGAGCCCACAGTACAAGTCAACTTGTTCTATTTGATTCCAAAATAAAGAGCAAGCAGGGCATGGTGGTGCACGCCTGTAATCCCAGCACTCTGAAGGCTGAGGCAGGAGGATCACCATGAGTTCAAGGCCACCCTCAGCTATACAGGGAGTTCAAAGTCAGCTTGGACTATATAGTAAGACCCTGTCTCAAAAAAAAAAAAAAAAAAAAAAAAACAAAGAGCACAAGATGAGGTAAAATTTTTGTTGGGAAATTTTGAAATTTGTACTCTAATACAAATTGATCAGCTCAAGTTACTAATGACCAAACCAGCAAACATAGACAAACAAGTAGCGACAGATTCAGGAACAATGAAAATGGTAATCAATCAGCTGAGTGTGGACTGAAACTCCAAAAATTGTAAGCTAAATAAATCTTTCCTTCCTTTAAAAAAGGGGAGGGGGTTTAGTTCAGCAGCATAAGTGCCTGCCTGGTAAGTGCAAGGTTATGAGTTTGATCCCCGGTACTGAAAAGAAAAAAAAAAAACAAAGAGTAATCAAGAAAAAAAACAAAGAGTAATCAAGAAAAAAAAAAGAGTAATCAAGAAAAAAAAAAGCCTGAATCAAGAGGCTCCTGAGTTCGAGCTCAGCCTTGTCTCAGAGACACAGGCTGCAGCAGAGGGCTCCTCTGCACCACAGGAAAAAAAAGGCCCACGATTCTAAGTTCCAACATCAGCATTTCGGTACACTGCGGTGGACACGGGTCACAGTCAGGACCCAGGCATGAGATCAATTAGCGCGGTGTGGGCGGGGCCGAGACGCGGTAGGCAGGAAGGGCTCCGAGCAGGGCCAGCCTGTTACAGCACAGAAGAAACTAGGTGAGGCAGGCGGCCACCAACTAACAACCAGACTCTGGGGACGCTACGCATCTCCACACCTTCCCAACTGCTGGCTGTGCCCCTTGCACTCTGAAAAGCTTCCAAAGCTAGAAGACTGCTCTCCCTTTGGTTTTTCCAGACAGGATCTCACTGTGTTCCAGGCTGGTTCTGAACTCAGTGTCCTCCCACCTCAGCCTCCCGAGCACTAGGATGACGAGTGTCTACCACTACCACGCCAGGCAGAAAGGTATCACGGCATCACCCAGACTGGCATCTCCCCGTGTGGCACAAGCAGCGCTGCAACCCAGAAGGCTGCCTGTAGCTTCTAGCTGTCATTCAGGGAGTATGCAGTGCTGAGGCAGAGGGTCGGAGTTTGAGGTTAGCCCAGACAACACTGCAAGTCCTCCCCATCTCAAAATAAGAGAGAGGAGCCAAGTGGCAGTGCACATCTGTATTCCTAGAACTCGGGCAGCTGAGGCAGGAGGTGAAGAGTTCAAGGGCAGCCTGCTTTGTTTTTCTCAAAGCAACAAAAATAAATAACAATAAAAAGCTTGAAAAAAGCAGGAAGGCTGGAGATCAGTAAATTCTTCCAGCCTTGGTCTCAGCTATCTCCATCATGACATAGGCCCAACTGGGCCAGAGACACTGGCCCAGAGACAATTTTTCTCTCTAGAAGCAACTTCCGTGCTGTTCTCCTAGTTGCAGAAAAAAACCTCCTGCTCCCTTTTCTTTTGTGTGGAGCCCTCTCCAATCCCCAGACTCTACAACCACCCAAGTGCCCCACCCCGAGGCAACTCCATAAAAGCGCTTCCAGCTCCCCTTATTGAAGGGTCTTGTAGTCTCCAGCAGCGCCCCCATTCCTGCAATGAAGGCCTCTTTCCCCCCCTCTCTCTTTCTCTCTCTCTCAACTGCAGCAAAAAAAAAACTAATAGGGATGTACCTCAGTGGAGGAGCTCTGCCTGCTGTTAGGCCCAGGGTACACTCTCAATAACAAACCCATGCGCACTCACATCCCATGCCTGCAATACCAGCTACTTGGAAGACTGAGACAGGATGACCACAAATTTACGTCGGCCAGGGCAATTTAGTGAGATACCACAAAATATAAATAAAATTAGGCTGGGGATTTAGCTCAGCGGCATAAGCACCTGCCTGGCAAGCACAAGGTCCTGAGTTCAATCCCTGGTTCAAAAAAAAAAAAAATATATATATATATATGTATATATACACACACATTATATATACTAATATAAATATTAATTTTATATATAATTAAAATAGGCCTAGAAAGAAGCTCAGTACAAGACCCAATACTAAAAATAAAATCCATTTGAGAACAGAGACCACATCTTGTACAACTGTTTCTCTGAGCCCTTCCACTTGTACTCAGCACACAAACATGAGTTTAATCTTTACATGCTTGAAGGTCGCTTTCTAGGCCTACGAGCCTAAAGCAAAACTCTGAAAAGCTCAGTCCCAAGGAGATCAGCACAGATCTTTACTTCTGTCTGCACAGGGCAGCTCTATTCAGACTCTCAGAAATGAAGGGAGATGCTGCGCTCTCCTGGGCTGCCGGCTAAGATTTGAAATTACTGACTTTCTGGATACTTATGACCCCAGCTACTGAGGCAGTCAGCCTGGGCAACTTAGCAAGACCTGGTCTCAAAATAAGCAAATGGTGCTGGTGATGTTGCTTCTCGATCCCTGGATTCCATCCCTGGAGTGGGGGCTGTGTTGGGGGTGTCAAATTTCTTTTTCCTTGAAACCAGCTTTCTGTGTAGCCCAATCCAGCCTTGAACTCACGATCTGCCTGCCATAGCCTCCAGAACTCAAATTCCTTCCTGTCTTTTCCCTCCTCAAATCTGTCCAATTCCTGGAAGAACTAAAGCAAAAAGGCTCTATTGTAACTATTTTGAATGTATCGATACCTTAAACAGACCACAGATGTATAGCATCAAAGGAAAAGAAGTGGAAAAAATACAACTTCTGGTCCCTTGTTTTCTACTTCTAAACACTGTTAATTGTGTTAAGCCTGCTGTCATGGCACACACATGTAATCCCCACATTGGGGAGGCTGAGGCAGGAGGACTGGTCCAAGTTCAAGCCAGCCGGGGCTACACAGTGAGTTCAAAACTAGCCTGAACTAGAGTGAGACCTTGACTCAAAAAAGGGGAAAGATCTTGGAGCTAAAAATTTGAATTTTCCAGAGAAACTCACTAAAATAAATCCCAACTTCTTTTTTTTTTTTTTTTTTTTTGGTACCAGGGATCAAACTCATGACCTCACACTTGCCAGGCAGGCGCTTAAGCCACTGAGCTAAATCCCCGGCCCTAAATCCCAACTTCTAATTCCGCTTCTAGATATCAGATTTCCTTTTGCAAAACCACTTACTTTTGAGGCAGACAGTTACCAGGGATCCCACTACTCCTCAGAAAACCGAAGAGCCCAGAAGGAAGGGACATTCTCGGGATACCAGCAGGAAGCCACAGGAGGGAACCAGCCCAGCCGCCCGACCTCCGGATGCTGTGGCTCAGGACCACTTGACCCAATTCCTCAAACCTGCACATTCTCTCAGGGGCTGGGGATTTAGCTCAGTGGCTTAAGTGCCTGCCTGGCAAGCGTGAGGTCATGAGTTCGATCCCTAGTACCACACACACACACACACACACACAAAAAAAAACCTGCACATTCTCACCAATCACTATTTAGATTAAAAAAAAAAAAAAAGAGCCTGCTGGTGAACCCTTAATGTGGGGAAGACAAGGCACTGCAGTTCTGCTGCCCACCTCGGCATCCTGTCAGGTGGGCCACAGGTTTGCAGTGCTGACAAGAGCAATGCTGTGACTGGTGGGAACAGGACACACATGGAAATTCAGTCTGGTAACCTGGACTGCGGGCTGGCGACTCCAAGGTCAAATGAAATGCTCTTCACAGAGCACAATCAGTACTTTTCATTGCACATGGTTGGGCAGGTCTGTATCACAGCACACAGGGAGACTAAGGCAGAAAGAACACAAATTCAAGCCCAGCCTGGGCAACTTGGTGACTCAGCAAGACCTTGGGCTGGGGATGTAGCTCAGTTAGAAGTAGTTTAATCCCAGTACTGCAAAAATAAACAAATAAGCAAATAAATACATAGACATCATTTTCTAAGCAACAACTGAATGCTGGCATCCACAGCACACCTTGGCAGGTGCTGCTCTATGGAGGAGCTTGAGGGGTCTGCCATCCCCACAGGAATGTCCACAGGCTGCCAGACAGAACTAGAACCAGGACTAACACTGCCACAGCTTCAGGAGGGATGCAGAAGGCAACTCAGTAGGGAAGACATCCAGCAAGTTCAAGATGGGGCCCCAGAGATGTTGAAGGAGAGCTGGGGGCTGCTTGCCTACAGGGTGAGGGCAGGGGACACAAATCCCCAACCTCGCTGCAGAAACAACGCCTGTGTGAGTGGGATCAGGGATGAGCTCACCCAGGCCACACTGAGAGCAGTGGCAGGACATAGTTCCCAAGCCGCAGCTGCCTCTGTCACTGTCACTGGAAAAATGGGAAGCAAAGACTGACCCTGTCGAGGAATCTGAGTGCAGTTCTCAATATGGAGCCCTGTATTTTCTGTGCAGCCACCCCAAGGACACCTTTGAGGAATTAGAAGAGAGGCTTAAGAAGTAGAAACATCAGATTTTAAAAACTAGAAGGAGCTGAAGAAGATGCTCTGAAGTTACAACTTTGGACTCAAAGGGCTAGCAGGCCAGCTGAGAGGGCCAGCAGCCCGCTCAGGAAAGCTGCACACGTCAGTTAACAGCGAGGAAATCAGCGGAACTGGCTGCCTCGAGCAGCCGCTCCCTGAGACAAACTGTTTCACTTCTTCTGCCTTCCAGTCTCCTCTCTTTGAAGTAGCTCTTGATTAGTTTCCTTTTTAATTGCCACTTAATTGGGAAACAAAATTAGACCACTTATTTGATATCAGTGATGAGGTTTCTCTTTTCATCTCTGCTTTGAACTAGTTTTGAAAAACCAAAAGCTGAAGGCAGAAATAAAGAAAAGGAGACCAAAGAAAATTTCTCCTTTCCAAAAGATGAATGCAGTTACTGTGGTCACAGCCATCAAATATCACTCTTGGAGAATCTGAAGAAAACAAAGGCAAGGAAGGGCAGCCTTATGGAATTCACATTCAGAATTATATGTCTTCAAAGACATTGAATAGGTGAGGATATTTGCAAATGGGAAATGAGACTTCTTGTTTTTTTTTTTTTGGTGGTGGTACTGGGCATTGAACTCAGGGTCTTGTGCATGCTAGGCAAGCACTCTACCACTGAGCCATATCTCCAGTCCCGGAAATGAAACTTCTAAGAACCCAGGTTAAGAAGGGTGTGGTGGTACACGGTGTGTAACCCAGCACTCCAAGAGGCTGAGACAGGTGGATCACCAAGTTCAAGCCCAGCCTGATCAATTCAATTAGTCAATTAATAAGACCTTGCCTCAAAATAAAAAATGAAAAAAGGGCTGGGGTTGTAGCTGACTGAGAAGGTCTTGGGTTCCATCCCCAATACTGGAAAAAACAACACCAAGATACTCCATAGAGGAGGTGAGTGGGATGGAGACGAGACTGCCCAGGCAAAGGCTCCTGGCCTCCGGAGCCTGGTGGCACCATCCCCTTATCTACGACACTGCAGAATGAGTCCCAAAGTGGCAAGGAACAACATTATAATGCTTTCTCTTTCCAGAGCTGTCAAACTTAAAATTAAAATCCACTGCAAGATCTTGAGGATTATTCCTAAGCAACACTTCTTGGAAAACCCTAACTCTAACTAAAAAAAAAGTAGGGATGCAGAAGACGTGGCAGAGCAGTTGCCCAGCGTGTGAGGCCAGGCCTCCATCCCTCATACTGCGCCCCAAAGGGAAAACTGAGCCAGGCGTGGTGGGTACATCCTGTAACTCCAGCACTCAGAGTCCTAAGAACATGAGGTCACTTTGAAATACCTCCAGACCCAGTCTTAAAGGACCACAGCAGGGAAAAGGCAAATTAAACCATATATGCAAATCAGAAACTGCAGAGGGATCCAACTGGAAGATTATCTTCCCTCTCAACTGTTCAAGATAATACATGTCAAGCAAGTAAACTAGAGAGCAAAACGTCGACCTCTTTTCCTCTGTTGAGTATGTTTCCTTCGCAGTAGTGGGGCTCAAACCCAGGATCTTGTGCATGCTAAGCAAGTGCAAGTGCATGTGTTTTAAAATAATTCACAGAAAAACACTAGACAAAAGCACCAGGCATGCTGGCGTGCACTCACAACCCAGGCTGATGTAGGACTGTTACACTGAGCGTCCCTTCAACACAGAGACCCAGTAAACCCTGTCTCTGAGTAAGAAGTAATCAAGGGCTGGGGAAGCAGCTGGGTGAGAACACCCTGCATCTAACACTCAGGGTCAAAATAAATGAAACAAAACAACGACAAAAACTAGACAGATGTACACAGCCTGGATCAGATGTATACGCCGTAGACAGATGCACACATTTGTGATTTATCACAGATAGGCACCCACACATGTGTTCATACTCCTATGCACACACATATATTTATATACATTTATATGATTTTTTTTTTTGTTTTTTGCCTTTTTGAGACAGGGTCTCTCTATGCAGTTCAGGCTGGCCTTGAGCTCACTTTGTAGCCCAGGCTGGTCTGGAACTTGCAACTGGGATTACAGGCGTGAGCCACCACACCCAGCTTTACATTTATATGAAGTTTTATACTCACCAAATGTTTACATTTAACTATGGAAGAAACATACTAACTGCAAACATCAAAAACTAAACACACACAAACATACATAACCAGCACAGATTCTTACTAATCCAGGGCATCACTTCATTAGTGTAAAGCACTCTGAATTTATCCTGAGAGGCCTAAGAGAAAGTTAGCTTTAACTATCAAAACTTCTATTGTGTGTAGTACTTTAGAATCATTAGCATACAAAGGAAAAAGTCCTATTCAATTTTTTTTTTTTAAGACAGGGTTCTTCCTATGTTTCCCAGGCTAACCTGGAACTCATAGCAATCCTCCTGCCTCTGCCTCCTGAATACTGAACTTATAGGTGCATGATACCATACCCTGCTTTAGTTTTTCTGAACCAAGAATCAAACTCAGGACCTCATGCTTGCGAGGCAGGCACTGTGCTGCTGAGCTATATCGTTGACCCTTTCAATACTTATATGACTTTTGAAAACATGTCCAATAACATTAAGTAAAGACAAAAACATTTCAAGAAGAAGGAAAAAAAGTTTTGGACTTCCACAACAAACCAGAAGTTGCTTGATTTCTGTAGGTAACTCACAAAAATCATAGTAAGGATTGCTATGAAAAGAAAGTGTATGTAAGAAAAATCTGGTCGGGTGTGGTGGCACATGCCTGTAATCCCAGCACTCGGGAGGCTGAGACAAAAGGATCACCATGAGTCTGAGGCCAGCCTGGACTACACAGTAAACTCAAGGCCAGGCTGAACTACACAGTAAGACCCTGTCTCAAAAATACAATACAATACAATACAATACAATACAATACAATACAATAAAATAGAAAAATCTGACATCTTTCACACACTCAGTGAGGGGAAACGAAACACTCCTGACATAGGGCTTAAGCACCTTAACATGTCATTCATTTTATCCAACAAATACTCATTCATACCTTCTAAGCACCAGGCACTGAAGACAAGCCCTGTGCTCATGCATATAATGGTCAAGTGAGGTAGGGACTGGACATACTAAATAAAATTATCCGATGTGCTACTTAACTATTGCTATAAGAAAAGCCACAAAGCCACATATGGTGACACATACCTGTAACCACAGCACTCAGGAGGCTGAGGTGGGAGGATCACTGTGAATTCAAGGTCTGTCTGAGCTACATAGCGAGTTCAAGGCCAGTCTGTACTACACAGTGAGACCCAGTCTCAAAAAAAAAAAAAAAAAAAAAAAAAAAAAGAAAGAAAGGAAAACCTAAGCTACAAAAATACAGTATGTGGGGCTAGGGATTTAACCCAGTGGTTCAAGCATCTGCCTGGTAAGTGTGAAGTGTGAAGTTCAATCCTTGGTACCCCCCCCCCGCAAAGATACAGTATGTGATAAGAGCAGAGGGCAAGCTGGGGAAGATTACAGAAAACTGGAAGAAAGAACAGGAGGGGGAAGCTGTATTCCAGATGCTTCTCCCATTTAATCTGTATAGTGACTCTAGGTTAAGTCACTTTCCCAAGGTCACAGGACCAACGAGTGTCAGAACCAGGCCTTGAAACCAGGGTCCAGACTCTTCTCAAAGTGCCATGCTGCTTCTTCCCAAAACTGTTTCCTGTGAAAGTGAGTGGGAAAATGCTGATTCCATCCCAGAGTCAGACTCTCTCCTTCAGACGGGGCTCTGCTTTCCTCCTGCCACCTCCAAACTCCTGTTCACAGCCCTGTAAATGCGACAGGTTCATCCTAAGCATAATCTCATGCAATAACACAACAAACTTATTTCCAAAGCTTTGTTTTGCTTTGTATTTTGGTTTTCACTTTATTGTTGTACTACAAAGAACTTTCTGATAACTGTTTTTTCTTTCTTTCTTTTTTGTTTGCTGTGTTTTTATAGTGCTGGGGCTCAAACCCAGAACCTTGTGCCTTCAAAGCAGGCACCCTACCTACCACTGAGCTATGATCCCAGCCCCTCCTCATGCTAAGTGCATACTCTACCACTGAGTCACATCACCTCCCATGGCAGTTTTGCAAAGTAATTCAGAATTCACAGGGAATAAAACCTATTAAAGAACCACAGACACTAATCAGGCCAATAGTTTAGGAGAAAAAAATAAAAGTAATTACATAAAGAGCAAAGAAAAAGCCATACTTTCAATTCTGAAATGACTTTCACTGCCAACAGTTCTCATCTATGATGTATATATCTACTCCAGTGGGCTGCCTTTCCCTTCTACCAGTTGCTACTTCCTCTTTCTCAGCTCTCTTCTTAGGAATATTGAACTTCAAAACAAGGCTTCTGTTGCACTGTATCTGTTGAGTTAGAACAGTCATAAATACCAAATATGGTAAGCTTCCTTTTTCTGCTACATTCTTGCGATTTTTCATTCTAGTTGAAGAATATGCTAGATCCTTTCATATTGACCACAAGCAGATTATTAACCACTTAAGTAATCCTTTTCTTTCCCATTTCTACGAGGTAACAGAATAAAAAATAAAAGAATGTACCTAAAAACTTCAATGTTCTACCTTTACCTCTTCTTTACCTAGGGCTGGGGGAGGCTGAGTTGGCACTTAGTGCCAGCAACAAGGTGGCTACAACAATCAGACTGCCACAAATTCAGTAACTCATGGCTTTCAGTTTAAAAATATACATGTAAGCACAGACAGGGAGCAAGAGAGACAGAGCGAGAGCACTAGATAGGAATAATATGAGGATGAATGTTAAACTGTGGCTTACAAAAGCTAACACTGACTTGGAAAAAAAAATTACATTCCAAGGTTGAATGCAGTTTTTCTCGCCGAGTTACAAGTAACAGTCGTTTCTAATAGCAAGTACCTAAAGTGCAAGATATGCAGTATTAAACCCACAAGTATTGGGCCGGGGATTTAGCTCAGTGGCTTAAGTGCCTGCCTGGCAAGCGTGAGGTCGTGAGTTCGATCCCCAGTACCAAAAAAAAAAAAAAAAAAAAAAAAAACACAAGTATTAAATATTATCCAAGAAGCATCGATCAACTTCTTGAAGGTTTCGCAGTTAACAGAGGAAGATGCTAAGACCTAATTATGTACTTTTCAAGAAACTTATGAAAAAAAAAGAAACTTATGGATTATCTGAAGCAACATTGTATAAACCAAAATATTACCATTCAGCTAATTACACTGTGTTTATAAGGTGAGTTTGTATTTTGGGATTCTCTGTGATACTTTACAACATAATTACATGCATGGTTTGTATAGCCTGGTGAATCTCCTTATTGAAAGTAAACTACAGGGAAATGTTTTATTACTCATTTATTGCTAGTCACGTTGTTCATACAAAACCTCCGTAAGTAACGTTCTCCTGGACTGTAGTTACTAGAATGCCCGTGTAGTGCCACCAAAAACCATCGTTCAACATGCTATTTCCCCGAACATGCCTGAAGAATACGAGTTGAACATCACACATAAGAACTTCTATAGAATAAAAGTATTGAATGTCTCCGGCCCTTAATATATCAAGAACCCCGTGGTAAATGACAAAGGCATCAACCAATCGCTGAGCAGGATCCTAATGTCTTAACCAATAAGAACACGGGGGTGGAGCTAAACTAAGCTCTCGGTGACTTCCCCGCACCCCGAAACCCAGGTTGTTAGAGACTGGACAGAGAGTGGAACCCGAGGATCTCGTTACCCTCGGATGTAGCTGTTGTCCTCCTCGTTCTCACAATCACTGCAGTGCTCGTGGCTGTTCCCATTGCCTTCCATCATCTGCGGCCGCGGAGGTGCCGGCGGTTTCACTGCTGTCTCACTCTCGTCCGCCATCTTGAGCTGCCAGCGCCGGGCTCCTCGCCCCGTTACAAGGGGCGCTCCTATTGGACCAGCCCTGCTTGCGCTGTATTCTGGGTGTTGTAGTTTTCTAGGGCAAAAAGAGTCACTCATTCCTCAGAATCCGAAAAACGTGGACTACAATACCCAGAAAGCTAAGAGGCCAGGCGAACTCCCAGAAGCACCGTGTGCGGGCCTCCTGTGCGGGTGGACGCCCCCAGCCCCGCAGCTTGTCGGGAGTTGTAGTATGTGCTGACCTCAGGTTGAAGGTGTGGAGGGTCCAAAGTCTGTTGTCCATTCAGCCCACCCCTTACCCTCCCCAGGCCTCAGAGGATCCGTTATGAGCTGCCGTTAAGGACCGTTACCATCCCAGGTACTCTGTGAGAGTTTAAGGCCGCCGGTCTTCCTCGGCGGCCCCCTGGATGGCCTTGGCCTCCCGGAAAGGTGTGCACCCCTTGGGCCTGAATATCTCTGCGCCTCGGCCTCCAGGTACCAGGCTCCCCAAGCTCGTAGCGCCGGCGGTTCTTTTTCCTCCGCGACAGCCCCTCAGCGCGTGCGTGCAGGCTCTGGGGAAGGACTTAGTGTCTGTTCTCGTTCCGCTCTCGCAAGCCTAGAATTTGAACCCATTTCACAGACTACCATGTGTGGTCTAACGAGGTTAGTAAAGCGCAGGCACCCAACGAGGAGGTGGCAAAATCAGTATACAAGTTCCTCGATCCTCTGAACTTTTTACCACCACTAAAGTCCCATTGTCTGACACACGAACCACCTAAGGAGATCTGTTAATTAGAAGGTATCTACGACACTGTTATCTATTTTTGACCTTACTGAATGCTTTCTTGGAGGCCCCCCACCCCCAGTGAGTAATCTCTCTTGAGGTGTGAAAAGAGAATCCAAAAACAAAGTTCCCATCCTTGGAGATTTACTATTCTCTGCAGGGTGCGGTGGGTGGTGAGGGAAGGACGATTTAGAGAGAGCTGTGTGGCCAAAAAGGGAAGTGAACTTTGCCTTTGGGGAACTCTCAACATGGGAAGAAGGGTAGGGTAGGAAGAAACAGTTCCCATCTAACTCAGGGAAAGAAAACTAAACAAAACAGCGCTAAATATAGTCAGCTCTTTTTATATCAGTGACAAGAGTGGAAAAGTAAATATGATCCAAAGCTGCAGATCGTCCCCAATTATTTGTTTGACTTTGGAAAGGTATCAGAGCTGAGAGCTGTCACCTCTCTGGGGCCAAAACTGTTGTCAGTATGGGTGCATTTTTTCAGCTGCAGCGGGAGAGGCCAGAGATGAGAATAAAGCTTGTATGTGTTAGATGGCATTAGCTTTTCTAGATGCTTCACTCCTTTATTTCATACGGTCTTCTGAAGTAAATAAGGAAGGGGCCTTGAAGAAAAGTGTGCTTGCCCGGGAACATTGGCGACACCCAGCTACAGAACTGAGACCAGAGGGAGTTCTAATCTAACCCCGTTCCCTTTTCCTACAGACAGGCAGCCGCTGAAAGAAGCTTAGGAGCATGGTGTAGGAAGTGTAATTTTAGGGAACAAAGTGCTGGTTTCTGTGCACCCTGCTGCCTTTGGGGTTCAAAGCCTAAGCAGATCACTTTGCTTGATTGTTTAATATAAACAGCAATTTTTCCCTGGTAGAGAGCCTTTCTGGGGGTAGGCAAGCAATAAGAATGCAAGTGCAAATCCAAAATTCTGCAATCCAGCACCTCTGAGAATCTCCAAATTAAAAAAGACCTGAGAACCTAATGTGGTGATACTTGCTTGCAATTCCAGCACTTTGGAGGCTGAAGCAAGAGGATCACTGCCAGTTCAAAGCCAGCTTATAAAGTATACAGCAAGACCCTATCCAAAATAAAAAAGGGGGGGGCTGAGCATTTAGCTCAGTGGCATAAGCACCTGCCTGGCAAGCACAAGGTCATGAGTTGGATCCCAGTACCAAAAAAAAAAAAAAAAAAGGCAAGAGAAAAAGAAGAAGGAAAAAGAAAAACGGTGAGGCACTTCGCTGTCTCAGGAATGTTTAAATTATCTTTGGATTTTGTAGGATCTGTGATTTCTCTGTAATAAAATAGAATTGTAGGGTACTAGGTATATATGATTACTTTTTACTATTTATTTTTGGTGGTGCTAGTAATAAAATCGAGGGCCCTATACTTGATAAGTAAGTGCAATACTGTTGAGCCACATCCCCAACCTGCCAAGTGTCATTTTAATGCCAACCTTTGCATAGATTTAAAATCACATTAGTATAAAATGGTCCTCCAAAAGTAACAAATTTACAAAATTGAATCCACAGATGTTTTCTTGGGTCCCAAGGGTACTTGTGGTTTCTCCCAGTTCCACTGTGAGACACAGTTTTCCACTCTGAGCTCTAATTGGTAGAGGGTTAGCCAATTTATGCAGATATACAGAAATACATAATCCTGTGTCCTTGTGGATAATTGTTATATTTTCTACAATTAGTAGCTAATTCTCAGTTTTCCCCCACTGGGTAAACATTCCCAGCCTTCTGAGCTCAGGGCCAGAATAGGAGGCACCTCCTCTCTGGTTCCACTGGTCATAGCGCAGCTGAGGCTCAAGCCTGCAAACCTGCATGGTTTCTGAGTTGCCGCTCATGTGCAGACTCCCATTACCCCTTCCCAGCTGTTTCTGGCAGCAGTAGAACACAGGGGTTAAGCATGCAGGTCCCAGGGTCTGATCTTGGGGTCCTAATTGCTGGCCACCTCTGATTAATGAGTGACTTTGAATAAGTCATTTGACCTCGATCCCCTCAGAGCATCAGTGGACTCATCTATAAGATAAATGAGATATGGGGCTGGGGATTTAGCTCAGCAGCATAAGTGCCTGCCTTACAAGCAGTTCAATCCCGGTACCAATAAAAAAAAAAAAGATAAGTAAGATATACATCAAAGCACTTGGGAAAGTGGCTCCAGTGACACAGTCCATTAACACACAATACTTCTAGGACAGTACAGTGTCGAGACAGAGTCAGTACTCAGTGGATTACTGTTTTTTCCTAAGAATTCGGCATTGGTGCTATGATAACCAAAGAAAAATTTGGTAATCACAGAGCTCAGTCCTTGCTGTACCCCTGCATTATCACAGATACACGTCCAGTAGGCCCAGGAAGGTATGAACCAGGCTGGGGTTTAAACAGTGTCACAGAGCACTCAGGACAGGTTATGGCCAGGTGTAGGGCACACAAGTCCCTGCTCTCAGTTCCCACCGGACAGGCACGCAGCCCAACAGTCACACTGAGGCATACTTCCTGAAGTGGTGTCTTTCTCTGGGAAGAACTGGGCCCATGGGCTAACTGTGAAATGGAGTCAGGAGACGGCCTTGGGCAGCTCCCAGTAGCCCTTGGAGCTCACCCTCCAGAAGGGACCTCTGCCTCCTGTGAGCCAGGACGACTGTGGGCCCAGCTTCCTGTTGGCTGCTGTGGTTTTAAGAATGTACCAAATATTCCCTGGCCAGATGTCACTTACGGAAAAATTAGAAAAAACAGCTGCACTTAAAAATCAAAGAACAGAGGCATCAAATGTGGCTTATGATAGAACACTTGCCTAGAGTGCGAGGGTCTGGTCCAGGGATCCTCGGGACCACAGAAGTTTTTTGTTGAATTAACTACTGTATGAGTGAGCAAATATAGGAATGGTGGGAAAGAGGGTATATGGTCTTGGGGAGGGGATGGAAGAAGCAGAGGCCAGGACCAGAGCCCCTGGCACTGTGCATGACTGCTCAAGGTCAGACTGCCACAGCCTCCCTTTGACCCTAACACTAGCCCTAACCCTAACCCTAACCCTAACCCTAACCCTAATCTATGGGACCAGTGAGCGGCACAGGTGTGATCCATGGTTTGTTTTTGGTTTTCTTTTTGAGACAAAACTTGCTATGTAACCCAGGTTGGTCTCAAACTTGAGAGGATCCTTCAGCCTCAGACTCCGAGAAGCTGGGACAACTGTGTGCCACCATGCCTGGCTGATTCTTATGCTCACAATGAATCATGTGAAGCTGCAGTGCTGCTTAGTATGAGGGTGCAACTCCTGAGTGTGGGAGCACCATGGCAGGTACAGTAGCTAGACAGTCTCCTCCCTTCCCCACCCAGGGGACCGGTGAGCCCATGCCTAGAACAGGGGTCCAGTCAATTTCAGAGTCTGGGATTTAGGTTCTCTCTGCCAGATGGAAAGGACCTGTGCGAGGGCTTTTTTGATTTGTTGTTTTGTTTGTTCTGGGTATCACAATCGAACTCAGGACCTCCTACTTGCCAAGCAGGTGCCGTGCCACTGAGCCCCATCCCCAGCCTGGGTTTGTTTTTTGGACATTTAAAAAATTTTTTCTTAAAAAAAAATTTCTTTTTGTGTTTATTTTGCTACTAGGGAGCCACCTTGACTGTACTCCACCATCACACTCCACTCTGGCCCTTTTTGGTTTGTTTCAGCCTCTTTATCTTTTGTTTTCTTCTCTCTCTCTCTCTTTCTCTTTGTTCGGTCTTGAGACAGTATTTTGGTATGCAGTTAGGCTTACCTTGAACTCACTTTGTAGCCCAGGCGCATTGAACTCACAGAGATTCTCCTGCCTCAGCCTCCTTAGTGCTGGGATTATATGTGTGTGCCACCACTCTTGGCCTGTTTCAGTTTCTTGAGACAAGGTCTTGCTCTGTAGCCCAGGCTATCCTGGAACTCATGATCCTCCTGTGTCAGCCTGGCCTGGAAATCATGATACTCCTGTTTCAGCCTCCCTGTATTGCGATTGCAGGTGTGTACTGCTAGGCTCAGTCCTTTTGTAATTTAATTTTTTTATTTTGAGACAGAGGTTCACTAAATTACCTAGGCTGGCCTTGAAATTGTGATCCTCCTGCCTCAGACTCTTGAGTAGTGTGTCCCACCATGTGCAGCTTTTAGAAAACTTTTTTTTTCTTGTCTGTATTGGATATTGGAGACGGGGGTCTACCCCTGAGCTACATTAGCCTTTTTTATTTTTGTTTTGAGGCAAGTCTCTCTAAGCTACTAAATTGCCCAGGCTGGGCTTGAACTTGTGATTCTCCTGCTTCAGTTTCATGAGTGTTGGAATTATAGGCATGAGCTACTGTACCTGGCTTTGGAAGCTTTTAAATAAAATATAAATAGTAATGGTATTTGTGAAGCGTGGTATAATTTTAATTGCATATTAATAATTATCTAAAATATATGAAGAATAAATTTAAGAAATAAGAGTCAAAGAGTCATTCCTGATGGAGTCAGAGGATTGTTCATCAAACAAAACTTGAAGCAGCACTAGATTCCAGTTTCATGCTAGGTGGTGAGACATGTAGTGACTAAGATGCAGGTCACTGTCAAGATGAAATGAGGCTGTTGTATAAGCAGGTAGAGCCAGTCAAAGTTTATCATTGCTACCCTCAATAACGAAAAATGTGAACTCAAGTTGAAAAAGCTCTTGATGGCATCACCTTATAACTGTAGGGTAGGTATGGTGCCCATGCCTGTTACCCCAGCTGCTTGGGGATCTGAAACAGGACAATCACAAGTTGGGGTAATTTAGACCTTGCCTCAAAAAGAAAAAATGTGAGGGAGGGCTGA
The DNA here is from genome assembly GCA_004027295.1 of Dolichotis patagonum. NCBI lineage: Eukaryota > Metazoa > Chordata > Mammalia > Rodentia > Caviidae > Dolichotis > Dolichotis patagonum. Next base: position 5,592 of record PVJX010013526.1, on the reverse strand, counting down.
GGTGTGCCTTAGTGCTGGATCGCTTTATTGGCATCCTCACGGCCTGGGATTAATCCCCAGTACTACCAGAAAAGAAAAAAAATTTGCTAAGGCTGAATTTCAGTACTGAGGAGAAATGTGGGTCAAAACCCCGCAGAGCTCCTTTACCTCTCCTTTGAGTTCTCCCAAGGAAGGCAGGTTGGACTCTAGAGCAGTCTTCATGAGGCAGAATATGATAAAGCAGGTTTATTTAGAGAAATTTCTAAGCGATGTGCCCCAGAAAAATCTGGATAATTTCGAGGGGCAGGGCAGGCTTATTCCTGCCACCTAGCACTGTTACAGGTCACTGATGGGGGGATGGGATCCCTCTGATGTGCCAGCAGCAGGAAAAGGTGGAGAGCCACCAAGTTAGGTTATGTGTAACTGTCTGGTCAAGGAAGGGGACTGTGGCATTAGGTCTAGCTTTATAGCACAGGAGCTGAGGTCTGTTCTGTGTGGCCCCGTGGTTTAGAACCAGGAGAGCTGTTACCCTACCTGCCAGGAATGGACTTGGGAGCTGGTGTGAAGGTCTCTCACTCCTGTCTTTCTTTCTTTGTTTCCATGGTGCCAGAGATCGAGGACAGAGCCTTGTGCACCCTGGGCAAGCGCCCCACCACTGAGCTACACCCCCAGACCCTTTTAACTTTTATTTCAAGGCAGTGCCTCAATAAATTGCCCAAGATGGACTCACATTTGAGATCCTCTCATCTCAGCCTCCTGAGTAGCGGGGATTACAGATGTGGGCTTTGAAGAGAAGCAGAGAGCTCCCTGAAACTGGATACACACCCAAGTACAGATGGCAGAGTTGATGTGGAAGAGTCAGATCCTGCAGGGTGTTTGCACCAAACGACCCGACCTTTTTAATCACTGGGTGATGGCATCTAGTGCCTTTGACTAACAGAAAGTTTCAGTAGGGTGACACAGAAAGAATTAAATCACCTTAGTCTTCAGCATGCTGTATTGCTGGTCGGGCGCCAGCCACTGCAGTCAGTGGTCAAGGTAGACCAGGCTGCTGGCCAAGGCAGTGGGGGGACCTGGGCGTCCTAGGAGAGGGGGAGGCCGGTACGGGCGGTGCAGCATCACCCACTTACTTTGTAATGCTTAGACCCTTCCCTGAGCTCCCGGTTCTCTGAGCACTGATCACCCCCCACCCACACACCCTCTTCTGAGGAGACTGGAGAGGATTACGGACCATGTGAGTGTCCACGAATGCGTGCTCTGCAGTCAAATGGCTTTGTGCAAGCGGGACCAACGTCATCCACCTCTTGTGTAAAGTGGGGTTGGTGACAATGTCCACCCTGCGGGCCGTGAGGACTGAGATAAAACCTGCAAAGCATTCAGAAGCCTTAGTGCTGGGGCGGTGATGTAGCTCTGCAGAAAGCGCCAAGGCCCTGGGTTCGCTCCCTGGCGCTACGAAAAAGAAACAAAAGACCTAGCAAATAGATCGTGCTCCGTTGACTACGTCAGGATTCTCATTGCTCAGCCAGAACTTACTTATTTACTTTAATTTTTGCTAGTACAAGTTTGCAGGACAGAACGATTACACTCAACACGTCTGAGCTTAAAGTGAGCCGTCTGCCTGGAAACCTGGCGCGTGCTGCCCCGGGCCCCGCCCACAACCTCCTTCCTCCTGAGGACCACGCCCCCTCTCCGCCCCTTCCGCTGGGCGGAAGTCCGATCTTCCGCCCCGCCTCCGAGCCCGCAGTGAGCCGCGCAGAGATTGGGTCGTGGCGGCGGCGGCTGCAAACGCTGTGCGGAGCGGTACGCTGCGGAGCGGTACTAGGCGACCGGGCCCTGGGCAGCGACGGGGAGCGGAGCAGGGCATAGTGCGCGCGGGTATGGAAGGTTTCAGTGACTGCTGACTGGGCACCGGGGCGTGTCGATGTCCCCCGGGCGAGTGGGCACCCCTGGGTCCGGGCCATGCTTTGCACAACGGCCGGCGAAGCTGCCTCCCTCCGGTTTCTCGCTGTCGAGACGGAGAAGGGTAACAGCCAGGAAGGGCGGGCTCTGGAGATTGGGCCGAGGACGACGCCAGTGGACGCTGGTGAAGGCCCCGGGCCCACCTCAGCTCGTAACAGCCCGAGCCTGCGTGGGGGAATCAGCCCCGAGTGAACCTCATACAAGCCCGGATCCTATAGGCGAGGACGTGGGAGCCGTGGAATGTGTCCAAGGCGTTTTTGTGGGAGGAGAGAGCAGATTCTACCTGCATGAACCAGTCGCGTGGCGTGGCAGTGCCCGGACTGACCTGGGGGATGGGTTCGAGATGGGTCGATCGAGAGAAAACGGGCAGGAGCGGGATAGATTCAGTCCTAGCAGCCCGAGGGCCCCAGTGGAACCTCTTCTGTCTTCCCTTATCAAGATCTGGTCTGCTGTCCCGTGTTCAAGGTTGAAGGTTGCTGGCCTTCAAGAAAAAGTGGTTGAGACTAATAGCTGGACTCAGGTGAGCAGCGAAAAATCAACCGCTGCCACGTTTTTACATTGACAACTAAAATTTTTTTTTCTGAAAGTTTAAATAATCGACTAAGAGGATTTACAGTTAATTGTAAATATTGACATTTAAAATAAAGCTTTCATGTTGCTCATTCAAGTCTGCAATGGAATCTCATAATGATTCTGTTCCCAGTAGTTGGAATTGCACATCCCCCTTTTATCCTTCTCATAGTTCCACTTTATTTCCACATAGACGTTTTAAGGCCAGCCTGAACGACAGAACCAGACCTTGTCTCAAAATAACAACAGCAAAATTAAATAAATGAAAATAAAATGTACTTTAAAAGCTGTTTTGCTGGGGCCGGGTATTTAGCTCAGTGGCATAAGCGCCTGCCTGGCAAGCATCTGCCTGGCAAGCGTGAGGTCGAGAGTTCTATCCCCGGTACCCCCCCCCCAAAAAAAGCTGTTTTGCTGTGGGTGAGGTGATGCACACCTGTGCTCCCCACATGTTAGGAGGCTGAGGTCCGACCACTGCAAATTCAAGGCACAACTTTGAAACTTAGCAAGACTTTGTTTCAATAAATAAATAAGAGGTTAGTACTCTAGCTCAGTGTAAAAGTGTTGTGTTCAATTCCCCCCCAAAATCATAATTATAGTATACTCTTGGATTGAGTTTTACAATTCTGTTTCTTTTGTTTTTGTCTTTGTGAGAAGGGCTGGCCTGGAGCTTGCAGTGATCCTCCTGCCTGAGCCTCCCAAACCCTAGGATTACAAACCTGTGCCACCACACCCAGCGAGTTTTACAATTCTAAAGTACACTATTTTTTTTTAAGTACACTATTAATCAAAACAGTATTAGTGGCCAGGCATGGTTGTGCATACCTCTAATCTTAGCACTTAGCTGTGAGTTTGAGACCCACAGGAGCTACAAAGTGAGTTCAAGGCCATCCTGAACTGCATAGTGAAACCTTGTCTCAAAAAGATAAAAAACAACATTATTTGATAATTGCTTACAAAAAAGTTTCCTTTAAAATATTTGTTTAACCAGTAGGTGGAGTTTTTCTTCTCCTTCCTCTCTTCCTCCTTTTAGAGTACTGAATCAAAACCCAAGGCCTTCACCCTGAGCGGCCAGCCTGTCTGTCTTTCTCTCCCTGTCTGTCTGGTTTTTTTTTTGGTACTGGGGATCGAACTCAACCTTGCACTTGCCAGGCAGGTGCTTACGCCACTGAGTTAAATCCCCGTCTTTCTTGTCTTTTTTTCTTTCTCCCTATTTTTCTTCCTTCTTTTTCTTTGTTTTTTCGAGACAGGGTATTGCTGTGTAGCCCATTCTGGCTTTGAACTCATGTATCCTTGACTGGTTTCTCATGGCAATCCTCTTGCCTCAGTCTTCTGAGTTCTGGGGTTACAGGCATGTGCCACCACACCTGACTCTTTTTTGTATATATATTTTGAGGCAGAGTCTCCCTAACTTGTTATAAATTAACCAGGTTGGGCTCAAATTGCCTCAGCCTCAGTGCTGAAATGTGGGTCATCATGCCCAACTATCTTTTTTCAATTCATGCATTCATGTATCTATGTATGGATTTCTGTATTTACTAGAATGAAGAGAGTTCTCTATTTTTTTAAAACAAGGCCTACACATGCAGCCCAAGCTTAAACTTACGGTCTTCCTACCTCAATCTCCCAAAGTGCTAGAATTACAGGCATGCATCACCACACCATCTCTCTTTTTCCTTTTGATTGCTGTAAGCATTGATAAAGTTTGTTTCTGTAAACTAAATGGACAGAAATTGAAGGGAAATTATTGTGGCAGTATCACTCGATTCTTTGAACACATCAGAAATCACAGGCTAGAAAATCATGTGATCTGTCATCCAACTATTGATTAATAATGATCTGTCAACTAAAAGTTCATTGTTCTCAGACTTTGAAGCTAAGGCCTAGAAGCCACCACCTCCTGGCAGGATTCTCACTATGTGAGTGACTGGACAGGCATGCTCTGACCCCTATGCAGTGCTTGGGGGAGGCAGTGGGGCCTTGGGACTGGGATGGGTGCCAGGAAGGGAGAGCCTGAGCTTCCTGGGCGGTCTGTACCAGCTGAGTTGGAAAATATCCACAGGCTTCAGAAGTTATCATCTTTTGCTCACTTCAGAATGAGAATAAATCAGAGACCTGGTTTCACTGGACTGTTGCCCTGATCAGATGGAATTGAGGACATCCTTGTCACATAAAGTGCCTGTCCAACCTCGGGTGGGTGACTGTACTTACCTTCTGGCTTTGTAAAACAGTTAGGGTCAAGTTGCACTTAACCTGTGAATGGATGCTTTGGTAGATGCCTTCTTGTTGCGTTGTTTTACTTGCGGTACTGGGGTTTAACCCAGGGTCTTCACACTGAGCTACATCTGCAGCCTCTTACTGTATATTGTGAGTCAGGATCTTGATAGGTTGCCCAAACTAGGTTCCAACTTGCCATCCTCTGCCTCAGCCTCCTGATCAGCTGGAATCACAGGTGTGTGCCACCTCACCCACTTCTTGGAGGGTTCTGAGCAGATGGCAACCTCCCCTGATTAGACACTGAAGGGCCATGCTAGCTGCAGTGTCAGGAGCCAAGGTCCCAAGGCAGCAACAGGAATCACCCAGTGGCTGCCGATGATCCAGAGCAGGACAGCAGTGTCTGAGGCAGAGGTGGGAGTTGGCAGGGCACTGGTGCATGAGGGTTTAAGAAGGAAAACAGGAAGTGCAAAGATTTTGGCCTAAGCAAGTGGTGTTTGCTTGTGCTTCTTTTACAAGTCAGGATCTCACTGTACTCTCCAGGCTGACCCCAGATTCCTCCTACTGTGCCTCCCACAGAGCTGGGGCCACAGGTGCTGCTGCTGTGCAGGAAGAGGAGTAGGCTGGCCTGGCTGTGACATGTCACACACTGAATTTGGTAAATGAGGGAACCTTGACCTCTGGTGCCTTTTGATCCTGCAAGAGCACTGTGTGTATCATCATCAGTCCCATATTTTACTCAAAGAGAAGCTCAGAGGTGGGAGGAAGCTGGATGTGGTGTCCTATGCCTATAACCCCAGAGCTCAGGGCAGAGGCAAGATGACAGCTACAAGTTAAGAGGTCAACCTGGCCTACGTAGCAAGACCCTGCCTT
>PVJX010013525.1:0-47234 GCA_004027295.1 Dolichotis patagonum | reverse complement strand
TTGCAATACTAACATGTACATAGCTTTTTCAGACACTTTCAAATTCTCCTCCATTAAGATTGCCACAGTTTGTATCCTAACTAGCCATGTACAACTGTCTGGACCTGCCACTGCCTTATCCAGAATGCACAATTAGTTTTTGCCAAACCGACAGCAAGAAATGGTATCTCAGTGCAGTTTTCATAGGTACTGCTTCCATTATGAGTGAAGAGGGACATCTTTTCCTATGTTAAGCATCCAGGTATAAAATCTGATTTTGTGAATTGTCCGTTTCTGTCTTTTGCCAGTTTTGCTCTTAGCTGACCCAAACAGTGTTGCTTTCTTATTCATAACAGCCACAGTGACCTGAGCAGGGGATCTAAGTAATAATGCAGGCAGAGGCTCCCATATGCTTCTCTTGGGTGCTACACCAGGCTGGTGGCTTAGAGGGGTAACTAAGTAATGAAGGTTAACTATATCTATCTTCAGGGTTGGGATTCAAAAACCTAAATGGATGGCTCTCAGGATTCTGCATTTTAAACAACTATCTTGGTAATTCTGGTGACCAACCATGGGTGTGCGAATGCCTGATAATACTGCATTTCCTGTAACACCAGCTTCGGGACCCTTCTTTGGGAAGAAAAAGATCAGTTAGAGCAGAATGGACTTTGGCAGTGGTGGTGAACCTACAGCACGTGTGTTGCACGGGCTGCTTATATCACTGAGAACTGAAAGTTTCACCATCACTGACCAGAGGGATGGATGGGAAAAATGCTCACACCCCAGGAATATATCAGAACACCTTTGTGACATTTTACCAGTCAGCTTTCCTACCTGTGGAGAATGAGGGTCTATTCCACTCATTTCTGATCCACCATATGCAGTTATTTCCGGGCACCTCACTCCTGAGGACTGGGAATAGCCTAGCGTTGTATAAAATCTCTATTGTTCTTTAGTTACCCAAACTATCTTCAGATTGCTGCCTGATTTCCTGTCTTCTTTTCATTTCCCTGACTGTTATAGCTCTCAAATTTATGCTCATTTCTCAGTGCTACTTCCAACTCTGCTTGTTTGGGTGACCCGGTTTCTAGACTGCTGATTTTGGTTCACTCTGTTCCATTTGTTTTGTTGTGGTATCTTGGTTCCAACTGCTCCTTTGTCTCTGGGCAAGAAATTCTCAGTGCTGGGGACAGTGAGCTATGATTTCTGTGTGAATAGAATTTAGGAGCAGCAGAGATCTGGTTCAAATACAGAACTGGAATAGCTGTCCCGAAGATGGTTTTGCGTGAAGGGTTAGTTTTTACTTAGATTCACTATTTATTCAGATGCAGATCGTGGGGATTGGTAGTTAAGTGCTTCTGAGTTACTTCTTAGATTGTCCACTAATTCACATATAGTAGGCTGTGTTTTAGCTACAAGGGACAGTGAGGCATGAATATGCAATACAGTATTTGTAATCTAGTAACAGTCTAAGTCTCCATCCTCACTTTTATAAACTCTATTTTTTTGAAAATAATATGCAGATCTCGAAAGTGTAGAGAAAGATTTTCTGTTTTTGAAAAGGAGAAAACTATGTATAATGATGTCGTCCTTTTTACATAGAGAAAGGATCAAAATCTTATTTTTTTAAGCAACTATTTCAACTAAACAAGACTGAGAGGGTGAACTGGGCAAAAGAGCTGAGGTGTGAGAGTACCTGGAGAAGGCCAAGTGAGGAGTTAGCAGGAGAACATAGTTCAGAACTGGCTGATACGTGCAGAAAATGCTTTCATATTGTGCCTGCTTGGATTAGTTTGTTTGTTTTTCACTTTCTGAAAATCTGGCCTAATTTTCATATTTCTAAAATTTTACCTTTCGCCATTTGTGAACTAGGGGTAGAGAGAACAAAAACACCAGCAAGCAAGCCCAGTCTGGAACCAATGCCATGTGTGGGCCGCTGCTGGACTGAAACAGACCGACCCCAGCCCCTTCCAGCAAGTGGGGTGACAAAAAAGAAATCCCCCCACCCCAGCCTTAAGCAACAGGCTTATCTGGAGAAACACAGGCTGTGATGATAGCTATTGAGGTGAAATACAGTTGGATGCCCGTGATGCATTGGTGTTACAATCACATTGCAGGTCTAGAGTTAGTGGTTTGATCATAGGTTCAGAGGACAGTGGTACACAGTGTGGCACCTAGAGGGGAATCTCCTCCTAAGGGTTGCAGCCATTGTTGATTCCCTGTGGTCTTGTTTTGAGGTCCTATATAATTTCCATTGTTTTGTTGGGTTGGGTTTTATTCTCTTTTGTTTTGTTTGATTATGTCAAATCTGATGGCAGGAGCAGTTATTTCAAAGATAGCAAGATACATTATGGTAGCAATTATGGATTCACCATAGGCTTGTTTTGAAGTCCTTTACAGCATTCATTGTTTTGTTTTTATTGTTTCTATTCTATTCTGTTCTGTTTGATGTCCAAAGTTATCCGCAGCTATTTTTGAAGACATCAAAAGGCATTATGGTAACTATTGTTGATTTTGTAATGTTTTGAAGTCCTGTATCTTTTACACTGGTTTGTTTTGATTGGTTTTATTCTGTTTCATCCTCTTTAAAATAATAAATAAATAAATAAATAAATTTTACCTTTACCCCTGAACTGAATTACACTGATACAGACCAAAGGTTACTTAGGGGGAAGCACAAAAGCCCAACTATGTCTTAAATCAGAGACATGCCCCGGGCTCACAGGAATTGAAAAGACAGAATCAATTGTACTCTTTTCCCAGATAATAAAACCTCCCAAATTACAAATGCTTAAATCTGGAAGGAAAAGCTTTAGTATCACTTTTGGCATATGCCTGGTGGATAGCCTAAATTTTCTTTTGAAATTATATAATATTCCAGGAGGAAAAAAAAAAGGGAGTTCTGAGAGTCATTTTAAAAATTAATACATCTCCCTCTCTTATAAATGTAAACAATACAGGATTTTCCTTTTTTTTTAAAAGTCAATTTCTTCCTGATTTTTATCTGCCCTCTAGATTTATTTCATTTATGAGTTGATTAAAATTGAATTGGTACCTTCAAGTTATGTTATTGATTTTCTTTCTCCAGAACCTATCTTCTGGCTCTTTGATGCAGTTTTTACTTATCTGCTTTTCCCTTGAAGACTGGTAGCTATCTGTACAGAAGATCTCTTTCTTGCAAATATATTTTCTTTAATATTGTCTTTAACATTCTCCTGAAATATTTTCAGTCTGTATGTTGGTTGAGAAGTGCTATTAGAATCAACGTGGCATTGTTATTTCCATAGAATTGCTAGGTTTTTTTTTTCTTTTTAAGCTAGAAGAAATAAAAATATGCTTTTTAAGATTTTGGTTGATATGTTATCATTAGACCAATCATATGGAAACAAATACTTACATTTTCTATGTAGGTGGCACAAATTTTTGTCCTTCTGTTATTCATTGCTCTCTGAGGTTAAAATAAGGGTGGTCCATAAATCAAAGGTGATGTACCTGAAAGGAATAGACCATTTGAATTTACTTCATACAAGCCTAATAGCTGATCTTGAGTACCTTTTGATAAAGAGGAAATCTGAGCTCAGTAAAACCTCCAAATTTTGATCAAACTCAGCAATATTTAACAAAAGACCTTTAATTTAATATCCATTTAATGAATGGTAGCTATGTAAGAAAAGCAATGCTGCTTTTTTATTGGCTCATTCAAGAACGATTATTTTTCATCTCCTCTGAGTAAAGATTAAGAGAGGATGTGGTTGGGTTAGATGACAGACAGTTTTCTTCAGGCTAGGATTTTCTCTGTGGTTATGAGCTCTCTTTTCCATCAGGGTCGTGGTTTCCAGGGTCAAGGCAATTGTACAGAGTTTTCAGGTGACCCAAATGCTTTTTTCCTCTGATGTGAAAATGTTTGTATTTTCTTCTATTATGGGTAACCAGTTCGTTTGCAGTTTTGAAATTTTAAAACCCTGGCAAAGTTTTGGGGACAAGCAAATGAGAACAGATGGGATGGATGAGTTGTATGGTCTCTGAGATCTCTGTGACCCCAGAGATCCCATGGCCCAAAATAGGGTGGAAAATCTTGCGATAAAGGGCTAGAATTTCTGCCTCAAAGTGACATAATAAGATACATTTTTTAAAAAAAAGGCTTGTTTATTTGTAAGAAAACCAATAATAAAACTATGCATAATAAAATAAAAGTCAAAATCCTTTGTCTCAACCTCACATGATTGTCCCCTGTGGACCCCAAACTAGGCTTCAATGGGAACTCACTATTTTCAAGTACATATTACCATGGCAGAAAAAGACCCAAGGGCAGCCCATCTCTGCTTTGGCTGTTATCATGGGGTCTGGTACAAAAACCACAAACCAATACAATTCTCTCATTTGTTTATTTGAACAAAGCTACACAACGGAAAACTGCCAGTTAGTCATGGAACTTGAGGTCAAAGAGTCAGAATGTTAAGAGTTATAGCAAATTTAAGAGCCAGTATAAACTATAGAAGATTAGGATTCTCCTCAGTGAAGATCCAAGAATGGAACACACATTCAGATGGAAATTGAGATGCCCCAGGAGAGAGATTAAAGGCTTTTTAACTTCTAGTTTCTTGAAAACTCTTGAAAATACACCAGTCCTGATATTCAAGATGCTTAGAGTGCTCATAAATACACTTCACTTTACTTCCAATTTTGCTTATTCTCTTGTAGCTTGGTTAAACCTAAGTGCAAATAATTTTTGCAATGACGTGGTTAAGAAACAATATTTTAAACATTCTTTATTTCATTGCTTAATTTTACTTCTACTTTGAATATATTTCTTTTTGAAATACAATATTTATTATAAATGTGACCATTTTAAATAATGCATTTTAGTGACCCTTCTTGAAAACTGAAAATGAAAAACACTTGGATATTTTGATCCAAATCAATATATATCTTTAAATTACTTTTTATTTTTACAAACTCATATATTTTGTGCTCTCTTCTGAATTATTATAAGTCATATTCATTGACCAAAAGAGGGATTTTGATAAATAATTTAATAAAAGGAGAAAATAAAAATTGTCTAAATATGTGAACGTAAGCAGATACATGAGGCAACTTTTAAGTTTCTATATGTATAGGTACCGCTTCAGTGACTCATGCAAGAAATGATTTTATTTCTAGAATCATGATCTGTGCCAGTGGATACCTAACTGTATCTGTTTTAAAGCTTTATTCTCACTGTTGGTGCAGTTTAATATTCTTTCCCACTGTAGCCACTGCAGCTGAAGATAGAGGAGATGGGGGCTGAGGCCTTTGTCTGAGTCTGCGTTCTCTGACTCCTTTCTTAGGTACTGACTTTGCTGATAGGTGGACAGTGTGGAAGGAAATGGAGAGAAAGAAGTCTGGTTATGTGACGGTCCCTGTGTAATGCACCGTTTGTCCCCTTGGGCTGGTCTGGCTCTTGCTGATGCTGGTGATGTCTGTTGGAATGGAAGTTGACAGCCAATTAGTGTGCTAAGTTTTCTAGGGGTGACATTTGCTCTTCCTCCAGCCCTCTCTGTCATGGAGATGTCCCCTTGAGAAGCTGACATCTCTTCCTTTATTTTCCCAGCAGTACTTCTTTGCATTAGTCATCCATTTATTGGCTCAGAAATTGTCTACACATCCTCAGCCCATCTTCGTACTCTACCGCATGAAGATGAGATCCTTTGTTACATGCTGTGAGGAAAGCTGGGACAGCTGGTGCCTAGGAATGCCAGATCTTCCATGTTTCATTGGTCTCCAGGAGTCCAGGCCATTCCATTGGGTCCAGTGGCCTCCATTTTTCCTAAATCTCAGCCAGAAACATATAGCATTCTTTATATTCAGAAATGATCTATAAACTTCAAAAAAAGCTTGTGAACCACCCACTTCTGAGTCTCCACAGTTGGAGCAAGAGATCAAAAATATAATACAGCTTTGGAGTTTCAGAATTCTTCCTTAAAAATTCCTGAGCGTGCTCCGCCTGTTAACAGAACATGCCACTTCTCCCAGCCACTATACTTCAGTTTGTTTGTTGCCCAGGTAATAGTTCTTGTTCCAAATCTGGTGGCTCCTGTCTCTTAGAAATGACCGATCATTGTGATGCGTAGCTGGTCACTCTGATGCACATTGTATAGAGCAATTCCCACTTGACAAGCCATTCTACCTCTGTACCTGGCCATCTCATATGAGCCCTAGACCACCAGAAATCAAAGCCTGATGTTCCGGGAATGATCCCGATCAGTGCTTGTCGATGTAACTAAATCTGCCTCCAAATCCCGGGTGTCCTTTCAGTGTTTCTACTTGCCATTGCATTCCCTAAGGAATCTCCAGAATGAGTATTCCCAGAGCTCCAGCCAGGGAGTCAATTGTCAGGAATTCCATCTTCATGGAAACTCTAGTCTTCATAAATGCTTATCTGGTTCCCAGGTGGACAAATATCTTTTATTTCTTTATCTTCTTTTCAACAACATTTCAGTACCTACCTCATCTGGCTTTCTTGCCTCCTTCTTCTATATTTCTTTTCCTTTCTTCTTGAATGTGGGTTTGGTGGGGGCTGAACAGTTGATGGAAATTCTCTTATCTTTTCGCTTAACAAGTCCTGGCTGCAGTTCCAACCAAGAATAGATTCCTGTCGATATGGGATATAACACAGATACTTTTTCTCTAGAACAACTTAGAAAATCCTATTTTCTCTATAAGTCAGAGACGATATTTAACTGTCAGAATTTTATTCAGTGTTTTTAAAATAGATAGACAGGAACTTCATAAACATTTGTTAAAGAATAAAACCAGGAATGGTTTGGATATTCAATTTCAAGGAAAAACATAAGAAGCTGTCGAGAGAGATGGAATATATCTGATTTATGGTTGTATAAAGGTTAAAACAGACTTATGAAAAGAAACCAGGTTCACATACATCTGACATAATTCCTTGCTGAAGTTCTTTGATGAAAATTAATAATTTGAAGGTGATATATTACATAAAATTTAATCCAAGAAGTGCATCTTTAAAAATACTAAGAGAAGTGGATTAGACAAACAGTATTAAAGCAAATAGCCAATTAATAGAAACAATATTGTGTTTTAAACTGTGCCCCTACAGGATAAAGTTATAAAACATTTCATTTTGTGATAAAAAACTGTTTTTTTTCTTGATTGACCTACCAAATCAACATGCTGCTTTGGAGCTATATATATTAGTTGTGATTTATTATTAGGTGAGACAAAGTAAATACAGATGGGCTTGGGAATTTATGACACTTTTGTTTCATAAGGCTAGTGGCAGGATTGACTTACTTAGTATAATTACTAAATTCCTAATATTAAAAATGGAGAATTATATTTGGAGTACGACAGATTTTAGGAAGATCTGGAAAAAAAATGAATCATCAGCTTCTGCTTATTAACTTTATTCTCCTAAATTCAGGAAAACTGCTTCAGAAATATTTTCTACCAAAGTTATAGTGAGTCACTCTTTAAGGACTGTCCCACCAGACCTGGTACATTATGTAATGCTTACCTTCTATTTGCGTTTGCAATACCAGCAGCCATCATAGAGCCTGGGACACAGTCGGTACATAACAATTATTTAACACACGAGGGAATAATTATTAGGAGCTCCTATGCCAGTCTTCACAACACCATCCCTTATTTCCTAAGCCTGATGTGAGATCTTATTCATTCAAATGCTTTTGAAATTTCTCCCTGGCTCCTGGTGGTATTACTCAGTTTTTGACTGATAAATGAGTTCTTAATTTGGATTAGAGATTTCTCCTGAAAGGTTTCTTGCTTACTGGAGTATTGCTAATTCCTGAGGTCTTGCCAGCTAATTATAAAGAGACTAAGCTCCTACTCCCACAAATAGACCGTCCACTACTAGTTTTTGACTGCAGGACCATTCCAAACTGGGAAGATTCTCCTAGGAACCATTGCAAAACCTTTTCGTTTTCTTTTGTGACCATGTCTTTGTCTTACAGAGGCTTCTGCTTCCATGTCTGTGGGGTCTCAACCAGATGAGAATCTTGTTTATATTCATATCAGAAAAAAATGTGCTCCATCTTTCATGCTGTTTTGGATCCTGAGATTTTTGCTGCTGGGTGAATTTCAGCTCATAGGAGACCAGTCTTTCATGTGTGTCATATGGCTCTGGAGGAGTCTGTCTCTGAGTTGCTTCTTTGGTCCATAAGCAGTGGAGCAATTGGATAATGTTTAAATCATCCACGAGCTAATGTCATTCTGGAATAGGATGGCCTTTCTCATTGTTCTCTATCAGCCACTTTTCTGGACACCAAGAAGCTTCCTCCCAAAAGTGCTCCCAGGAGGCTGAGATGCAACTAACAGACAATGATGATATTATGCTATTATCTGGAATTTTCTGCTTGGAACAACCATCTGCCTTGATTTCATCCCCTTGGAACTATGTTCACTACTACTTGCCTTGATCAAATAAGTGGGATAGTAAATGTTTAACATGTACTACAAATTTTATATGACTGATATGTTGTAGTAAAACATTCCCAGATCAATAAATATATTTCTAGAGATTATTGCAATGTGATTTTTTTTTTATTAACGTATGTGTGGAATACATGATGTTTGCATTCATTTTATGGAGTGGTACATGAACTGAACATATCTTGGTGCTTTTTAGCCCCCTTCCCTTTCTGCCCCTCCCCTGTTCCATCTCTAGATCCTCTTTTTCATTATTATTATTATTACTGCTATTATTAAAATTTCTGCAACATATAAAGATTACATTCACTGAGGGTAAGTTGGTGCACGTATATGGTACAGTTTAAATCTTTTTTTCAATCTTGTTTTCTTCCCCATCCCTTCACTTATACCTCCAGACTCTTGAACCCTTTTACATTTTCAAAAAATCCATATTCTTTCTTTTTATCTATCTTTATTTTGTTCTTTAGTTGTACTTTGGATTATTCAAATGAAAGAAACAACACAGTATTTAGCTTGTGTGTCTGATTTATTTCACTTAGTGCTGTATTTTCAAAGTGTATCCATTTTCCTACAAATGTCTTGAACTTAGCCATTTCTTTATAGCCATGCAGTATTTTGCATTATTAAAGATAATGTATTTTCTTTATCCATTCATCTATTGATGGACCTACAGGCTTCTTCAGAGATTTTGTTATTATGAATTGTGCAGCTATAAACACTGGTATGCATGTATCTCTGTAATATGCACTCTTCTTAAAATACATAGGAATGAGAACAAATAAAAGAATGTTGGGCTTTGCATACACTATTAAATCTATTAACTCCTTTGAGTGTCATGGTTGATGACTTGCGATGAAACACAAACATCTATTGTGGGGAATATGTCAAAGAACAGGTCAGCCTTTTATTTAAACAGGGAAAGTATTTTATTTGAATGATTTGGATAATGGTAAAAAATGTATTTGTGTCTCATTGAGGACCTTCTGGTCAATGCTAGAAAATGTAAATTAATTTATCAAAGGAAGGAGCGTTGGGGGTAATAGCATTTATTATATCCAACCTCTTACTGTTGTTCACTCATCTATGTGCTACCTCCGGATATGATAAATCAACCGCTGTTGGTGTATGCTTTTCCAAATGTGTTTCTGATGATGGTTGTTCCCAACCTGCTGCATTTCCTTCCCTATCGCAACATACTTTTCCTTCTTTTTCTTTAGCAGATATTATTAACTGTTATAGTCCTAAAATGATTATAACTAGCCCATGAACTATCCCTATCAGAAATTCTCACATTGGCATCTAAAGTTTCTGTGTCAGTAAGGTTCTGGAGGAGAATATCTCACTTTTTGCAAGATTAATTCTTTACTTTTGCAGATTCTCATTCTCCACTCCCTTGTTTGACAGCACATATTAGGTGCATACCATTACATCTCATTAGGTCTCTTGTAACAAAATCATCATTCCTTTGCCACCCTAATATTGTACTGTTATGTAGTTTGCTTTCATTGTAAAACTCAGTAGAATAATTGTGAGTATTATTACTTGAATATCATTATTATTCCTTAACACTTTAACCTAGACTTAGCTTAATGAATGTTCATCGGCCTTCAATGCTCATCATTCTACTGAAGCTTTTATTTTTCAGGATTAACAATAATATCTCATTAGGTCCATTCTGTCCTCTTAGCCTCATCTCCCTCAACCTCCTTGAAGTAGCAATAAATGGTATAATCTCCTTTCTCTTCTGGAATGGTTCTTTTTGCTTTCAACATACCTTATATCTTCTAAAGTTTCTTTCTACCTTTTAAGAAATACAACTTCATTATAATATCATTCATACGTCACATGAATGACGTCAGTTAATATAATATGAATGAATTTGTGCCTGCCATTCCAAAACTGCTCCAGACATACCTGCAGTGCTATTTTTCATGCTATTTTCCTTTTGACTTGGTTGTGAATCTCTAAGCAGCAAGTTAAAGACTACGGAGGCTCTAGGTGGAAGGAAAAAGTGAAGAAATCTGGGTCTTTGAATCACTTCTTGGAAGGGAGCCGACTGGTTCTCAGGAGTACTTCCTTAGATTGAAAGTGGGCAAGAAATATGTACATTTCTGTGCAATTTGTTGTTTACTTTCAGATGTGTTATAATAGAAGTTAGTGTCACATTAACAGATATAAGATCTACATTGCCAATTTATAAACCTAAGCATATGAACTCCACCTGTGCCAGTGCTGAATTGCATCAGTATTTTTATTTGCCAATTAATTATTGAAAAACATTTAATTTTTCTTTCCACTTTGTGTAACTAAATATTGTTTTATTTATTTACCATTTGTATTTATTTTTTGTAAACTGCCTAATTATGTTTTTGTTAATGCTTCCTGAAAGTGTTTCCTTTCCCTTGCTGAGTCTTTGCATTTTAAGGATGTGATATTTTTTATCTATCATACAGATGGCAAACATTTTTTCATAATTTTATATTTTGTTATGTTGCACAAATATTTAATAATTTACATAGTAAATTCTCTTGGTTTTTCTTTATATTTTTACCTTCAGTGTCATTTACAAAAATTCTTTCTCTCCTGGAATTGTATCCTAGTACTTTTGTAGATGTTTTAAAAACATACAAATCTTTAATCTTTAATGTAATATGGAATTTGGGCTAAAAATATTTTTCCTTTAATAATCTAAAAATCTTACTCATAGCAGGCGCTTAAAAGATATTTTTAAATTTAATTATCTCCTTTTAAATATTTAGGATGGGATTAGATTGTAATTCTTACAGTGTGCTCCTTGGGCCAGCACTATAGAGGCACATGCAAATTTGGAGATGCAAATTCCCAGGCCTTGCCCCAGACCTATGAAAGGGCCTGGAAATCTGTGTTTAACAGCTGTTAAGGCAATTCCAGCTATCTATCAAGTTTGACAAGCCCTGGGACAAATAATATCTGAGGCCTTTTCCAGCTGACATAACAGGAAAACGATGTGTTTTCCTAGATTAACAAAGTACTCTATTGGGGAAGCAGGATTCATGTCTTATTTTCTGCAGTGATAAGCAGAAAAGAATGTGTCTGAGGCCAGCCTTCCAGGGGTAATACTGTGGCTGTAAAGAGGGTCACATCACTTAAGCCTCTGCCTCCACTCTCACCCAGCCACCCAGGGCTGTTCATCTCCCCCACATTTCCTAATTTCTCAGGAAAGCTTCCCACACCGCATCCCGGTGAATCACTGTAACACTGGGGCTCTGAGTCTCAGCAAGGATTTTTGATTTTTCACCAATTCTGCCCACACTTGCCCTTCAATTTGAAAATATCATTCTTTCCTTTTATCCTTCATTCCCTTGGAAGATCCACCAGAAAGTTTCATAGATATCAAGTTGGGGTTCACCCTTTCATTTCTTGATTTTATTTCGGTTCATCTCATGGTGAAGAGGCATCAGTCATGAGAAACAAATCTTTTTCTACCTCCTCTAGAGTAGTCAGGAAGACATTTCAATTCTAACCTGGGGGACTGGCATGGTGAGAGTGGGGCTTTGCCACATCTTCAAGGGATAAGGGACTTATGCAGCAAGCATAGAAAGACTCATAAAAATAGCTTACAGGTTTAAGCTCTTTTGACATATGTTAAGCTGCTCTTGGGTACATAGTCCTTTCTTTGATATCAGTTTAAAAAAAATATGCTTCCAGGGAGGGGCATGCTGAGGTTGGGGTAATAGGTGCAGGCATTCAAGACCAAGGTGTAAGAAAGTGGCGCCTGATACACTGTAGACCAAGCCTAGGTATCGTGTGTGTGTGTGTGTGTGTGTGTGTGTGTGTGTATGTGTGTGTACCTTGAAATGTACCAGAATGTGCTGTGGGTTTTTATGAGGAGATAGAAATATCAGGAGTATTTCTTGGTGATAAGACTGCCGCAGAGGTGCTGGCTTGAGGAATATTCCGAGCTGGAGGACAGGGCGGGCTTCCCTTGGAGAGTAAAGTTCCATCCACGGGACACTGAATACTGCCCTGTTTCTGCTCCGGGACTTGTGTTTGAGGCAGGAGAGGGCGGGAAGAAGGGAGAGGGAGGAGCCTGGCAGCTGAGTACGCGGATCTCTTCACACGCTCCTCCTGCTCCCTCTCTGCTCAGCGGCAGTGGGGTTTGCTCTTGTCTCCCTCCCAGGTGACGCGCGTTGTCTGTAGCGCGTGTCAAAGCCGCCCCAAGTACGCAGTGGCGTTCCCCGCCCTGACATCTCATCCCTCTTCCTTCCTCAGATCTCGGCAACCTTCAAGATCTGCTCTGCCAACAGCTAACAGCGCGATGACTGCAGAGAAGGCAGTGACAGCAGTAGCTGCTTGACATTTAGTTTCCTTTTTTTTTTGCTTGTGCATAAAATTCCAGACCTGTGAGCTGTAAGGAGTGTGCATGGGGGTTGGGAGAAAGGGGCAATCTCTGAAATACTTAATCCTTCCTCTGGCCGTTTGTCCTTTAGTATAGCCGGGTTGACACCGCGCTCCGCGAGACATACGCTGTTACTCAGGCTCACAGACTGTGCTCCTTCCTCTACATTGTTCCGTAAGACCCTTTATAAATGCAGAGGCAAAGCAGGGAGTTGTCTGTCTTCTTGCTTCTCTATTGTTCTCAACATCAGGATGAGATTCCAGAGCACCTCTCTGCACAGCTGGAGAAAAGAAAGGGAGAAACTGAGGCTGCCCTGCCCTCCAGGAGCTTGTGGCCCAGGGCAAAAGCCAAGATGGAGATAAACTTTATCGCCACGTCCTCTTGTCTGTCACTGGACATGGTTTGTCACAGTGGATGAGATGTACCAACTTTATACTCAAATGTACACCCAGGCCTGCCCTGGCCATCACCTGGGGGTGGCCTTTGTCAACTCACTGAACTCTTCCGATTCCCAATGTCCTTTATCAGGTCCTGACCTAGATCCCTGATCTCCCAAACGAGTGTACGGTGGAGGTTACATAAAAGAGACAATTGTATGATTTTTTAGGGCTCCAGGAGGGTCAAAACCCTTTAGTTAAGCTTGGGACTTTGAGGGCTCATACAAAAGCTTCTCTGGATCAGCCCACTTTATTAGGACAAAAGGTGGGGAAACTGAGGAAAGCGCAGGCAATGAGCAGGACCTTGGGAGTCACTTCAAGGACGTCTCCAAGCAATGAATCAAGTCAATTCAGTAGAGCTGTGTTATCATGAAGACATGGTAGGAGTGAGACTGTAAGAATAATTCCTGCAGCTGCAGTCTCTATCTTTTTAATTGGGGTTAGAGCCAAGTGTCCACAGCTGTGGCCTTATTGGGCCCTCACAGGCCACTACAAGCCTCAGCCAGAACCAGTGATTCATAGAGGTTCACTTACTATGAATCAGCTCCTATCGCCAGGCAAGGGGCTGAGGCCTAAGACAGACTCACAGATAAACATAGAAAGCCAATTAGTTAATTTTAAATCCTTCTCAGAGCCACTTGGTAGTGGTCTCCAACAGTCCTTATCTGTGAAGTGGGCACGAAAGTGAAGCTCATGTTACAGTGTAAGACCGTTTTGACCTAAGGTGACCTACAATGAGCATTCAATTCCTAGTGATCCGTGATGCTTTGGAAAGTGAATCTGATGCTGTGCACATGGACATGTGTGAATGGATGGATGCAAGATCCTGGGTGGATGCAAAGAAGTGAAGTCTTTGAAAACTATTACTTCTTGTTAAAAGTTCTGTCTTCTATCTTCTTATCTGTACTGCTTCAGTTATTTTACCATGGTATGGAGTTAGCATGGGATATCTATAGGTATGAAGGTATCTGAATAGGTCAGCCTGAATAAATGATCTCAATCCAATTTTGCTCCTGGGTAGTTTTCCATGTAGCAGCCTTTTGATTGATTTTCTTCAACTCAGGTTAGTAATGGTTGCAGTTTTTGCACTGTTACAACTCACAGAGAAGTCCATATGGATACCTTTTTCTGTTCACAAATACCATGCCTTCAAATGTCACATTCCTTGGTGCAGCTATGTATGTAGTAATTTAAGTTGCTAATTTGTCCATGCATCTGAAGATCATTCATTATAAGTAAATTAAAGGACCCTGTTACAGATTAAATGATAATTATGCTTGGTTTTGTGCTTTGTATTGGCTATGTCTTATTGGCTATAGTTCACATAAGATGATTAATAGGTAAGGTGATTTTGTAAAATATCAAATCTTTTAACCAATTTTCTAATTCCACAAGTCAATTTTCCATTGTAGCCTTAGGTAGATGCTCCTGTGATGATTTTTTTCTGAGCAAGAAAATGAGCTTTCTGATGTTCTTTGTTCTTGTCCGAAGATAGTCATCTAACAATTGCTTATACTTGTATAGCTTTTCAGTCCCTTTCAGTCCCTTCACTTGAACTCTATAATGTCCTATTTCTAGCTTCTATTTTTTTTTTTGCCTCCATGTACAAAGACATGCCAACTGCCCAGGGATGTGAAGGAAAGTGGTGATAATTCTTTGGAATGTTTAGGAATTTTTCCTTAAGAGTTTGAAGGTTCCAGTATACTGTGAAAACAGAAATGCATTTTTGGAAGGAGAAAGGAAAGATGCAATTCATACTTGGGAAATTCTTTCACATTCTAGATGTGTGTGTGTGTGTGTGTGTTTAGGAGGACCATTTTGTTGCATGAATCACATTATACTTCCTTGTGTCAGTTTCCAATTGATTTATGACTTACTGTAACAAGTTTATAAGCAACTTGAAGTCAAATCTTTTATTAGATCTTTATGTGCATCCAAATGCTTAGCATAGTTTAGGGAAATTATTAAGTGTTCAGTGGAGTCTTGATGAATGAAATGGGGAAATACTTTATGCTTCTCAGTGTCCAACATCACAGTGCATGCAGTTGGCACATGGAAACTTGCTGATCATGTCTGCCCTATGTATAGCGATGCAGACGGTTCCTGGTTGGAGGGTCAATGAGAACCAAACAGGTGCAGATTGGAATATGGACTATGCCTCTTTTTTTTTTTTTATATCTAATGACTCCAAATTTCTTTTAGAATAGAAACTCATTAAATCGTCCACAAAACAGTATTGTGTGATCTGTTCCAAAATATGTGAATTGCTTAAAGTAATTTCTTATTGAAGTAAACTCAAAACAAGAAAATCGTGAGGTAGAGCTCATGTTTGTTGCATAGTAGTAGAGGACCCATTGGGAGTTGTTCCCAGTACAGAAATTCTCCTCACCAGAGATGGTGTTGGGGGTAAGTAGAACTGGATGTCATCCACCTATGCACCCAGGAAGCATGCTTTGACTCTGGGATTTGCAGATGTTTGCTGCGGTCCTACCATCATTAATTACCAGGTGCTCATAGACAAGGGGTTGAGGGGAACAAAGCAGATTAAGTGTTTGAAAGTAAACACAGTACCCCAGTGTTACATCTGCCATGTCTATCTTTACTGGTTAATTTCCCTCCTGTGTCAGGGATGATCATAAAAACTGCGATTTCTCTCCTTCCTGTGAGCTGGGGCCCACTATGGGGAACAGGAAGAGACTCAGCATGAAGATGAACCACGCCTTTCCATGGGCTGGTGCATGGGCCGAGAAACCAGAAGGGCAACCCCACCACTGCCCCCGCCAAGTAACTGGTTGATTGAGAGGAGCTCAGGGTGAGATGATAGCAGCTGAGGTGAAAGGAATAGCTGGATGCTTGTTTCAATGACTTTGCAGGCCTGGGGCTAGTGGTCCGGGCATCTATTGGAAGGATGGCAGTGTGCACTGTGACAGCTGTGGGGATTTCCTTCTGTCTTGTTTTTGAAATATTCTACTGTTTTATTTTATTCCTGTATCTGTTAACCTGAGCCACTATTTTTAAGATAACAATATGCAGTACAACAATCATTGTTAAATTCTCATCGTCTTGTTTTGAAAACTTATATAGCTATTATTGCTTTGTTGTTGTTGTCATTTTGCTTTTATTGTTGTTTTTTAGGTTTGTTTGTTCCTTGATTTTTCTGTTTTTTCTTTTCTGTCTTTAAAATAAAATAAAATACATTTTAAAAATGTGATTTCTTTTGAATCAAGACAGTGTGTTCATTTTGTGCTTTTCTAAGTTGTTCTGGGATAAAGCTAATCATCTGGTGGAATTTGCTTAAACAGTTATTATAGAAAGAACTTATCAATTAGTCATATGGTCTCAGAGGTGGAAGACGGCAATATCATCGATATGTGATCCTTGGTTCTATCTTTCCTAATGCTTTGTTCATGACCAAGTTTAGGGGACTAGCTTTCTGCAGACCATGTAACTGCCAGGAGACCTCCAGAGATATTTCCATGATAAACAAGGCAGATGGGGTCTATCCTGGAATGAGAAAAGATGGTTTTTCAGATTTGTATAAAATGTTGAGTGTGACATGTTTATAATTAAAAATACGTACTGGCAACATCATCTCCAGAGTGGGAAAGTTTTATTTTGTATTTCTATAACTCAAAAGAGTGGTGATTTTTACACTAAGCTTTAATTTATTGGTGTTCTACCACTGGCTTGTAACATGCTAATCCTTTGGGAAGTATACTTTTATGCCTACAGATAGCTAAAAAGAAGAATTCATAATGTTTTTTTAGTGAGAATCTTAAAAATTCTATATTTATAGCAACTTACAAAGACAGAGTATACTGCAGTAACCAATAAATTTGTGACCTCTTGAGTGGAAGTTATAAATGGTAGTTTAGGAACATTATAATATGTAATTCTCTTGCTGAAGTCCTTTATTTTGCTGGTTTATTTCTGTGGCACCTTTTAGGTATTTGGCAAAACTTGCCAATGTGTTTAAATATTTTCTCCATACACTTAAAAAATTATGTGCTCTTGACTTTGGAATCTGATTATGAGTTCCAAATCTTGACTATAAAACATTATTTACTACAAAAGATAATAGTTTTAAAATTAATTTAAAACATTTTTACTCTTAAATTTTCTCCCTTTTGCTAAAACTTACACTGTTTAACATAACAACCAACTGTAAAATTATGATTTAAAAGAGCCTAGATTTTATCATATTACTCATTATGCTGAGATTATTGTCTATTAATTCTTGTTTCTAAAATTTTAGTGTAAGACTTCATTAGATCTTAGTCATTCTATAAAAGCCTCCACCACATCTAAAGGATGGACTAATTCATAAGTGTTAGAAAGCTAATTCTTGCATGAAAATATGAAAATAAACCTTTATATCTAAACTTAGCTATTAATACATTCAGTCTCAACAAATTTATGCTTCTTAAGGATTTCCTGGGTAGTGTTTAAAAATACCATTTATATACTTAAAAATTTCCCAGGAGGGTACATTAAGCATTCTTAACACACACACACACACACACACGCGCACACACACACATGCACACACACACACGTGTGCACATATGCACATGAACACACACACAGACAATGATGATGGTGATGCTAATAATAAATGCAGGCAAGATGAAACTTTGGAAGTGGTAGATATTTATGACATAGATTATGGTGATTTTTTTTTTTATTTTGAGAAAAAAACCCCAAAACATAAAAAGGGTAGAAATAATACAGAATTAAAAAAAAACAGTAACAAATCACTAGTTGATAAATTACATATTGTCCTCTTAGAAATAGTTGTTCAAGTTAAAAAATTAAAGCATACAAAGTGGACATTCAAACAGTGAGACTGCAAACAGTTCTGTTCAACAATCCAACAAAAAACCTAGTAACATGGTTATCTATCTTACACACTTAAACATACATACAATTATATCCTTTAGAGCACTTACTTTTCCTCTCTTTTTTACAATAGCAATTACATATTTGGGGTTTTATTACTCCTATATTTCTTATTACTTTTTACACTAGAGACACAATGTGATATTTATAAATATAATTCTTATTTATTTCACTAATGAGGATAGTCTCAAGTTGTCTCCATTTACCTATGAAGGCCTGAAGATCATCCTTTTTTATAGCTGAGTAATATTCTGTTGCATAAAAATACCACATCTTTTTCATCCACTCTGCAATTGATGGGCATCTTGGTTGTTTCCAAGATTTAGCAATTACAAATTGCGCTTCTATAAACATGGGTGTACATATATCACTATGATATGACCTTTTTGGTTTTTCTGGGAAAATACCCAGGAGGGGAATAGCTAGATTGAATGGAACCTCCAATCCTAGTCTTCCAAGAATTCTCCATACTGATTTCTGGTGATGGTTTTTTAAGTGTAAACTTATGACTAGACTTATCAAGGTGTATATATTGCTTGAGTGTGATCTAAGAATACAGTGAACATTTAAATTTTAAAAAATAATTATTGTAGTAAAAGACACATTATCATTAATTCCCTTGCTTGAAACACACTTATCCTGTTTTTCTGGTCACTTTCTGAAGCAGTTCTTGAAGTCTTTTTTGGTGAACATCTTTATGAGATGCGATAAAAAGTACAGTGAATGCTATTGGTGAGTGCTGTACCAATGGAAATGCAGGTCTGTAAGAATATTATGGCATGTTCTCATTATTTTGTTCATCGAATCTGGTAACCTGTGACTTCTAGCTCTTCCCTAAAGTCAAAATGAGCATGAAAGGTAAATGTTTTCAATTGACTCAGGACATCAAAGCAGACAGAACAGTGAAACTGAAGAAACTCATGAAAGAGCATTCCAGAACTGCTTCAGAAAGTAGCAGGAATGATGGAATAAGTATGTTCAAAGCAAGGGGAAGTATTTTGGGGGAGAATTAGTGACAATGTAACTTTACTATGCTTTTAGTAAGTTAAAATTTTAAAAACCCTAAATATTCACCATATTTTTTTTGGTCACATTGCATGGTCTGCATCCTACTCTCATTAAACTTCAACAGACAAGGGGCTTAACTGTTTCATTGTACTTAATCTAGCACTTTCAGGAAAAATTCTAGAAAAAGGTCCCAAAGGAATCCTATAGTGAAAATGTTAGTATAGTTGATAATACCTACATATCTTGTGTTTAGTTTTAATATCTTCAGTGGGTTTACTTAAGGCTGATTGCAACTTATTTCCTAGTTTTCTTTAGCATTCAGAATGGAACAATATATTCTTCTTCTTTACAATTTTGGGCAGAATGGAATATAGTTGTTGAATTAAAAAATGCCAAAGAACCATTGTGAGGTAACTCAGTGATCTGAAGGCATGTGACTTTGACTGGAGACTGATTTCAAAGAGGATGAGTCACCAAGTACTATATGCAAATCAAATTACTGGGCTTTTTTTTATTAATTTCATTCATCAAAAGAAAGTTAATCAGTTCCTTACCTCAGGGAATATACACATAAGACCAGATTCAAACATGATTAATTAAAAGGAATTTCTAACAGTAACTCAGCATAATGCCAAATTAAAAAGCAAATGTATCTGAAAGGTGAGAAGCACTGAGGAAATTTTTGAAGCATTTAAGGAAGCATTGATTAAGAAATAGGAAAAACTTTAGGGAATGAGACTGAAAGTATGAAATTGGAATCAAGAGGAGAGATAAAGTTTAGTAGTACTCAAAAGGATATTGCCAAAGAAGACAAATCCAAAAATCAGGAAGAAATACAATCTATTGAGGTTTGGAAGTATCTTGTGTTGTAGACAGGTAGAAACTTTCTGCAAGGAAGGATCCAGGAGCCTGGAAAGTCTTAGCACCCACAGAGGGCCAGAAAATAGTGACACAGGCAAAAAGAGAACCAGGAGCAAAACCATAGATGGACAAATGAGAAGAGCTAGATTAAGGGACAAGGGGAGGGCACCAGAAGATAAATAATTGGCTGGGTATCAATGTTAAGAGTGGAAGGAGCTGAAAGCATAGGCTGAGGTTTGGGTGAAACTTTCTGGGGTGAACTCAAAGGAACCGTACGGAACAAATATGGAACATAGGACCGTGAGAGACAAATGTGTTAGTTCTGTCCATGGGCTTTGCCCATCTACTATGTATTGTAAATTGTATTTGATCTTCTGCAGGAAAACAAAGGTAAATGAAACATGTCTATTTTCCTTAAAACACACATTATGGTCAAGGTATAGTCTGAAATCCAATAGACCCTCAAAATGTACATATATATATATATATATATATATATATATATATATTGGTACTGGGGATCGAACCCACGACCTCATGCTTACCATACAAACACTTGAGCCACTGAGCTAAATCCCTGACATCTCAAAATGTATCTTGACTGACTTATTTCTGTGTTGATGACAGTGCAGTGCTGGAACCAGCTCATAGAGGTAGCGGAAGTAGCTTGTTAGCGCCTTTTGCCAATTTCACATTCAGTAACTATGCTGGGAGGTTGACTCTGGTGATGGCCTATTTTCCACCCAGAAATGTACAAATATTACAAGTCAAGTGTTCTTTATCTCTGCCTCCTTCCTCCTACTTCTCTTAGTGGTGCGCTGGTATTGGACTAAGTTGATCTACCAGGTAAACTCAACAAATCATCCTTTAAGGCTTTACAACCTTAAAATCTCTGTGCTGAAAGGTTGCCATTTTGCTCGCAAAAGACATTTTGCCCTTTAGTAATAACTATTTAGGTGGTTTGAAGCTTACCTTATTTAATCTGTACTATATATTAGTGGGTTGCTTACTCAGCTTGTAAGCTTTGCCCCAGATTTGGCAGTGTTGGCAGTATCTCTGTGGATACGCAAGCAGAGATTATACCGCTTTTCTACTATAGATTCAGCTCCTTGTAGGGTCGTATTTTCTTAAATAAGCTGGTAATTGACCTGGTTTTATTATTTGATTGGCTGCTTTGACAATGACACGGGATGGAAATTTGGAATCAGTCATAAAGCAGGGGTGTGGCTGATGTTTTTAGTTTTCCTATGAAAAAAGGGAGGAGTGAACTTTTTCTACCCCTGGTGAGCCTCTAAAGTGTTCCCTTCACAAGCCTATGCAGATTGGGTCTGAGGCCCACCAGTTCTCAGTTTACACACTCAGGATTGTTTTATATCTATAATTTTAAATACATCAATTCTCAGGCTATAACTCAGCTGCATAGCACTTGCCTGGCAAGTACAAGGTCCTGAGTTTGATTCCTGATCCAAAAAAAAAAAAAAAAAAAAAAATCAATTCTCTAACATTGAGATTGGAGTGGCAATCATCACGGTATTTTGCTAACGTCAATTACCTGTGAAATAGCCACACTGGAGTCAGATAACAATCCCTTGATGACTGATTAAAATATAATGTTCTAAAAACTGAGAGTCTAGATTTGAATACCGATGTAGCCCAAAGGTGTGTTTTCTGGATTGGCTCAGATTGAATTCTAATGTTGAGAAAATTCAGTGGGAGTAACAGAAATCTTATACTCTCCCATCTGGAGCAAAGGGTTAAAGTAAAAAAACTGGAATTGAAACCTTCTATGGTAAGCTTTGAAGTCTCAAGGCCTACTGATGAGAGGGCCGAAGTTGAAATAGCAGACTAAGTATGACATAAAAATTGATCTGATGGTAGCCTTTTAGCCCAATTTTACCACTTTTCTAATAGTGTCGCATAGAGCTTCAAATTTTCATAAAGGAGCAAAAGAACATTGGTAGAGAGCTCATTTTAGTTTGAGTAATACTTCTGATTCTAGGTACTATCTAGAATTTATAAATGACCTCTTTTTGAGGCATAACACTGAAGCATTTTTGAGAGATTAGTGAAAAGCTGGTTTAATGGAACTGATGTCAGACTTTGCAGTAGGCTTTCAAAGATCCAGGATTTGTTTTAATAACAGAAAAATCAACAGAGGTATATGGATAATGGTGAAGAATGGAATAAACAAGCAGGAAAGACACTTTTGAATTGTCATTTGTATTTGTGTAAGCTGAATCAAAGATGTCACAAGAAACATCGATAGTCTTAGAAGGGTATGATGAAATCAAATGTATGTATGCTGTATGATATGTATACATTTATTGTAGTACAGGGGATTGGACAAAGTACTTCTCATGTAATAGGCAGGGCTCTGGCACTGGAAGACACCCTGTCCTTGGTATTTTGCCTTTTGAGACAAGGTCTCATTAAGTTGCTCTTGCTGGCCTTGAAATTGTAATTCTCCTGCCTCAGTCTTTTGAGTCCCTGATGTTACTGAGTGTGTCACTGCATCCAGTTGAATTTATTTATTTAAAAAATAAACTTGCACTTTTGAGGTTTTTTAAAGATTTAAATCAAATTTATTTAAAAGAAATAGATGAAGCATTAAAATTGTACATATGAATAGGATGTTACACGTTGTTTTCATGCATGTATACATGGCATAATGTTTAAGTCAAGTTAAATATATCTCTTCAAAGACTTATTTCTTTAGGGTGAAAACATTCAAAATCCTTTCCTTTAGCTTTTTGAAACACACAGATTGTAATTGTTACTTACAGTTACCCTATGGTGCAATATCACACCCAAAGTTCTTACACCCACCTAACTGTAGCTTGGTATCCATTGATAACCCTCCCTCACCAGTCCCTTCCCCTTACTTTCCCTGGCTTCTGGTAAATTCTTACTTATTTTCAACTTATGCAAATCAACTTTTTAAGATTCTCCATATGAATGGGATCATGTGGTATTTGCCTCTTGTTGGAGAGCGTTGAAACAGAATACACATGCAGGGCTGTGGCATGGCCCAGGCATGATTGAACTGAGAATGAGGAGACACCTCAGGGGGCAAGATAGGCCTCAGCTGAGACCACCTAGAGACTATCTGGATTGTTATCCCTAATTAGCATCGTCTGTTGCTCTGAGGGGGTCCTTGAACCCTTCCCAAGATCCTGCTCAGGTTTCCTGCATTTTCTACTCAACTCCTTGCTTGTGATTAAATACGGGCTGCCCAGCATCAGTCAGCAGGCGGCTAGCAGATTTACGAGCTCTGCTGGGGATCTCACTCCTGCAGCCCTAAAGACCATGCTGTGTGTCCAATTCTTTTGAATCTTTGCCATGCACCCATTTGGTGGGCTGGAGGTCTAGGCACAGACCCCCACAGCTTGGCACCTGAACAGGGACTCTACAGTGGAGTCGTCTGCTGTGGAGGGTGACTTACCTTCGCTGTCTTCCTGGGGTGGAACACAGCCCTGACACGCCTCCATTTCATCTTACATCATTTTCTTCAGAAAACCCCTTCATCAGGTAAGTCATGGGGGATTCTCTGAAGCCCAGCAGAACCACAAAGCAGAGCTGCTTTTCGTGCTCAGGAAGGTGGGCCATGTTACCTCCGAGGATAGTGTGGTGCAACTCTTCTTGGAAACTCGTGACAGGTGCCCTTGGTATCCTGAGGCGGGTACGCTCATTGTGGAAGATTGGGACAAGATAGGCAAACTGCTGCACAAGGAGCCCTGAGCTGTCTCTGTCTTGCACACCTGGTATCTTTGCCGGCCTGCTGTGCCAATGTTTGGCAGGTGGACAGATGCAACAGTGCATGGTCGGCTTCCCGGTGTTGCTGCGGGTGCCGCCTCTGTTGCTTCTGCAGTCTTTCTGTGCCTGGATTATTTTGCTTAACACGATGACATCTAGTTTTCTTAATGTTGTCACAGGTCACAGGATTTCATCCTTTTTATGGGTGAATACCATTCCCTTGTGTGTAGGTACCTCATGGTCCTTACCACTCCTCAGCTGAACACTTACGTGGGATCTGTTTCTTGACTGTTGTGCATGGTGCTTTGAAAAACGGAATGCAGCTTTTATGCAACATCCTGATTCCAGTTTCACTAGGTAGATTAGCCAGCAGTGGGGTTGCCAGGTCCTATGATAGTTTTGCTTTTAATTTTTTTTGAGGACCTTTTATATTTCATTAAGTGATTTACATTCTGGCCAACACTGTGCAAAAGTTCCCTTTTCCTTTTCTTCATGTCCTCCCCAGCACCTGTCAGTTGTGTTTTTCATAAACATCATCCTTCCAGTGAGGTGATGTCTAATCGTGGGCTTGATTTGCGTTTCCCTGATGGTTAGTGATGAGCAGTTATAAACATCCTTGTTGGGCATGTGCTTGCCTCCTTGTGAGGAATGCATATTTAGGTCGAGTGCCTATTTTTAAATTGGATTATTATTATTGCTATTACTGTCAATAATAATTCTGCAGCCTCCCTGCCTCTTTTCTGTCCCTTTAAAAGCCCTCTGTACCCAGGAGCTGGGGAGACAGAGCTTTGAGGCAGTACTGTATACCTGTATCTTCCTTAAGACCAGCCTTAATCAACCTGATTCCTTCTTACCAACATTAATGTGCAAACACTGGTACTTTCAAGCAATTGGGCCGGTAACTTTTCCAGCACATTTTTTATAGAAGAAAATTTCAATTATGATGAGGTCTATTTTAACAATTTTTGCTATACAGGCTATGCTTTTGGTAGCAAATGTAAGAACTCTTAGCCTTAGATCCCAAAGTGTTTTCCTTATTTTTATGTGTTCTAGCAGTTTCATAGTTTTACATTTTACATCATCCATCTTGAGCTAAATTTCATGTACAATGTGAAATATAGATTGAGGTGATTCATTTTTTGTCACTGAACATTACAAAGCTTGGATACCATTTTTGTTTCATTGCTTCAGAGCCTTTCTTAAAAAAAAAATCAGTGGGGGATACTTCCCTGGTGTATTTTCTAGGTTTCTTATTCATCTATTCCTCTCTGCCGGTAGCATTCAGTATTGAACCTGTAGCTATATTGTAAGATTTAACAATATGTGGCTAATTCTTTCCACTTCAATCTTTTTTCAAAATTGTTTTCAACTGTCCTAGGTTTTTTGCCTTTCCATATAAAATTCAGAATAAGCACCAAACCTGTGCTAAGATTTTGGTAGAAACTGCAGTAAGCCTATATATCAATTTGGGAAAGACTAATATTTTTTACTACATGGAGACTCCCAGTCAATTGTTGCAGTATATTTCTATCTGTTTAGGTCTTGTATTATTTTTTTCAATCCATAATTGTCACTGTATTGATCCTGTACTTGTTAGATTTATATCTCAATATTTCATTTTAGTTGTAATACTTAATCTGATATTATTCATTTCCTTTCTCTGTTTTCTTTTTCTTTTGACTCTGTGAGCTACACAGTTTCTAGAAGTGGAATAATTTTTATTCTTACTGTGCTTGAGTATATCTTATTAGCTATTTTAGTGACTACTTATATAATTATGACAATACACATATTTGATGTATCAGTCTACTGACATCAACATTCTCCTACCTAAATTGAAGAGTAAAGAACCTTACTTCAACTTAGGTACATTGATCTTCTCCACTTGTAAAGATAAATTTCAAATTTACAGTGCATTATCATTATCTGTGTTCACTCTACTATATGATAACACAGCAGAATTTCTTACTCTTGTCTATTAAGTTAGAACTCATTGCTTAAACTTTCTCTATCCCTTTTTCTCCCCTGCTTTTTCCCTCCTCTGATATTCACCATCCTACTCTCAACTTCTAAGATAGCAACTTTTGTAGATTATAAATATGAGTGAAACTACATAATACATGGGTTTAAAAGTTTAAAGAATTTAAAAATCACTAAAGAAAAACATAAGTATCTGAAGTATTTCTTTTACATAGACTGAAGATTGCATTTGATGATATTATAATTTATGTTTCAATTGTCAAATATGTTTAAAAATATATGGAGAGAAAGACAGTGTATTGTATCCCTGTTTTTCTCACTTAACACTTGACCCCATTAACTCTGTTGGTGATTTCATTTTTGCTCAGAAAACTTCCTTTGGTCTTAAAGCTAAGTCAACTGGTCACCAATTCTTTACTCCATTTGAAATTATTTTCACTTTCTTTCATTTCTGAGGTATTTTTACTAGACATAGACATCTGAATGAGCAATCTTTTACTTGCTTAAAAATGTTGTGTTCTTCCTTCTGTCTTCATGTTTCAGATGAAGGTCTTTAGTTATTTCCAATCTACTCTTCTTTTTAACCTTTAGAAAACATTTTTATTTTGAGCTATGGTAAAATAAATATAAAATGTAAAATCTTAACCATTTTAAGTGCACAATTTAATAGTGTAAAGTATATTCAATTTTTGCACAACCAGTCTCTAGAACTTTTTCTTAAAAAACTAAAACTCTTCATATTAGCAACTAGTCTCCATCCTCTTCCCATTATGGGGTAAATTGTGCCATCCAAAAATTCATGGGTTGATTATGGTGGATGGACGGCTGGTCAACTTGTAACACCCAGCTGAACTCAATCAGCACAGTGCTGGGTGTGGAGGGCTCACCTGAGGGTTGTTGCCAACATCACAAAAAGGAGAACTGGAGAGGAAGAAGTGGGGTTGTTGGTTCTGCTGTTGCCTTGGTTTCTTCTGGAGGAGCTCGTTACGATTCTTTCCAAATGTAACTGCTGTTCTCATCGTGAGAGGAGCTTGGGACCTTGTTGTCACTGAGAACGGCTGTGATTCACTTTGGGAGAGCTCTGGTCCTTTCTTTGAGGAAAGGCTAATAGATGTAGATTTTGGTCATCTCTCTATGAACAGCCATATCCTTGGCTTCCTGATGTGAACCTGGCTATTCTCATCACTGGAGGAGCTCGGGACCTCGTTGTTGCTGAAGATGATGTGGTACTTGTTGGGGGAGCTCTGGTCCTTACTTTGAGTGTTGCTTTCTGGCCCCAGTGCAGATCCCTCAGCCTACTGACACAGATCCTTCATCCAACTGTCACAGATTTTCTAGCTTCCACCACTGACCTTTGGGCCTTCCCAGTGCACATCTGTGAAACAGACTTGCGTGAGGCATTGTCATGGGCTCTTGGTCTTTAGCTGGACTAATGCAGGACATTGCCATGGGATCCAGGCCCTCAGCTGGATTCTTTGGGTCTTTAGTGGGTAGGCAGATTTGCTGCACTCTTTTTGGTGTTTAACTCTTTGGCTAGCTATTGTAAAATAATTCTATAAATTATGTGCCCTGTATTAAATTGTTTTCCTTGCAAATCTTGACTGCAACAGTGATGTTTTAAAATCTGGAATTTCAGAATGTGATTGTAGTAGAAACTAGGATCTTTCTGAATTTAAAAATGAAGCTGTTACTCTAAACCCTCATGCATTCTGATTAGCATTCTTATGTATTTTTTGAATTCTCTAGAGGATGAGAACAAATAGAAAATATCTGTTATAACTTATTAGGTAGACTTACAGGATCAGTGGTGGAAAACTCCACAATGGCTTCCTGTGTGCCAGTCAGCTGGAGGATCCAGCAATTGCTCAGCCCAAGAAGTTGGAAGTACCAAGAATCAAGAATGCAGTACCAGTCCAAGGTCTCATTGGCTTGCTAGGGACCACCTTCTCGCTGTGTCCTCACGTGGTCTTTCCTCTGGGTCTACATCCCTGGTGTCTCACTGTATGTCAAAATTTCCTCTTCTTACAAGGATATCTGTCAGAGTGGGTGGTAATCAAGCCTGATTCTAATTTACTCATCTCTTTAAAGACCTTATGTCCAAGTGCACTGCTTTCTGAGGTTTTGAGTGTGAAAGCTTTACAGTGTGAATTTTGGAGGACCGCTGTTCAGTCTACTGCATATTTGTAATTTTCAACTGAAGACATGAAAAGAATGTTAAAATATAATCTTCTATGCTTTACTTATGAATGCAGGCAAATTTAAGGCATTTGAGTGTTGCTCTCATAATGGTTGCTAAAATTTCAGAGAGAAAGAAGTTTATTAAGAGTTGCTGACAATTACATAGAAAATTCACTTACATGGAGTAGTCATTGAGATGAAGCAAGATTAAATCTAACATTAGAGTATTGCAAATTTTCATACTGTTTGTGAATTTTTAAAAACTTTCCCTTAATTTTTGGATTTATAGACAAACTTATGAAGATTACAATAGAAATGAATTCTTGGGTTGAAGGATAACATATAATTTCAATAGAAGTATAATTTATACTATAGATTGCAATTGCCTGACTTTAATGAGAAAAATAGAGTAAATTCTAATATACTTTCCTGGGAATCATTCCAACTCTTAATAATTTCCTCCAGTGAGATGCCAGGAAATGGCTGTTCATAGAGAGATGACCAAAATTCCATATCTATAAACATGGGCCTTTTCTTGGTAGCAGTATGTTTGATTACAAAGAAAGTGAACTAATGCTAACATGCATACATTCTCAGAAATGTGTCGTGCACAGAAGCAACTACATCAGCATCTAAAAAACATAAAATTATACCAATTTTACAGAACATCCTTGTTTTGCATTTTGTTTCAGAAAAATCTAACGCATACTTGTTTATACTTATTCTTTCTTTGGATGCCAAATTTTCTGCATCCCTGGTATGTAGTACTTCCAGCTTCTCTTCCATTTCCAATCTGTATGTTTGTTCCAATTTATTCTCAGAATTATGGGTCCAGCATTAGGCAACCAGTGTGATATAAACTCCTTTGAGAGTGAAACATTTGAAAATTCATGACAGTTGAAATATACATAGAACTGGACAATGTCCTTGCACACCCCTGGTATTCTTCTGAGTAACGAATGGACTCTTCCTGAATAGTATGAATAGTTCATGACAGCCAGGGACTAACACTTCCTGTTATTTTGGCATAAAAATTTCACCTTGAAGAGTAAGGTTAAATTTAAAGTTTTAACATGATTATTACATACTTGGTCAATCTTTTATTATATGAATAAATGGTTTCTGTGAAAGTTTCATGCCCCAGATAAATACACAGAATAAAGTAAAAGAGACTCCTTCATCTTATCTCACCCTCCTGACTACTCTTTCCTAAACATTCAGCAGCCTAGTGTTTATCATTTCGGTCTCTATTTTAAGTGTACACATACATATACGTATGTATGTATGTATGTATGTACACGTGTCTATGTTCTGTCAGAAATAAGTACGTTATTGCTTTGTATGTCCTCTACATGTCAATTTGTCCTTCAGTGAGATTATTTGCCTTGAGCATTTTAGAATCATGTATCTTGCCATTGGAATTTTGCTACAAAATTCAAGATTTTGACACTGTCTTCAGGACACTTCAAAATTTCACCTTTTCTACTTTCATGTTAATACCATTATGACTCTCACTTATATGTGTAATATATTAGCTATCTGATTCAGCTTGTATTTCTTCAGTTTGAAAGGCTTCCTGCATCTTTGTCCAGGTCATTGGAAAAATATTGACCAAATTAGATTAACAAATGTTACTGTTTGAGGTTTACTTCTAGGTAGCACTACACCACTGATCTGCATTATTAGTGAAAAGCTGTTTAAGTGTACTAAATCTACATATGAGGCATTTTGTCTATTGACGTTTTTTGAGATAATTTGATTTTGTCTTTCTGGGCTGTAGTCTGAGGTATTGCAGAAGTGGTTCGGTTTGTGTTCCTCTTTCTAAAAATGCGAGTAGAGCAACTAATCCCCCTAAGTCTCCTAAATGACACAAAAAAGTGAGAAAAAAACTATTCCGTTTCACAGATTTTTACCTTTGACTTGCTAAAGTTGAATGAGGAAGAGGGCAAGTCAAAATGTATTAAGCTTTTAGTTTATAAGAAAAAGTAAAAAATTTTAAAATGCAAGCATGTTCTATATAGCATAATATCTATGGGAAAGTTTCTCTTTGTAATGTCTCAAAAATTGCTTCTTGGATCATTGATAAAGGCAATATGATACTATCTGGAGTGGTTTTATACATATTTTTTGTTTTGTTTTTAAGAAAAGCAAACGATATTTTAATGTTTGTTACCCGATAATGAACATTTTCTCCACCCTGAGTTTGACTGCCAGATGGATTTATTTTGTAATGGATGAGTGTTTCAGTTGAGGTTCTTGGCTGGAAGCAGCAGAATCAGAGCCTGCGTGAGGAATTTGCTGCAAGGATATGGGTGGGGAGGGGAAACTCCCTGCAAGAGGGGAGGCAGGTGGTGGGTGGAGTCAGAGATCATAGCAAGTAGTTCCTAGCCAGAATAGCCTCAGCAGAATGGAACTGATGCTGTTACCATTGTAGTGGGTGTGAATAATCTCCAACCACGCCTCCACTTTTGTGACCCTGGAGATTCTGTGTCTTCAGCATGAATGGAAATATGCATCTTAGATCACCACGTTCTTGCTCCCCAGTTGCGTCCGAGGCTTTCTGGGAAGGATCTTTGTTCTCATAATGGGAAACAGAAACCTGACTGGCTTAGTTTGCTAAGTAGCACATGCTGGGTGGCTTAAACAAGGGAAATTTTATTTTCTCACAGATCTAGAGGTGATAAGTTCAACATCAAGGGTGTCAGCAGGGTTGGCTCCTTCTGAGGGTGGCGGGGAAGGAGTTGTTCTCAGCCTGTCACCTTCTGTTGCTTCTTTGCAGGTCATCTATCTGTGTCTCAGTGCAGACTTCTTAAGGATATCTGTCATATTGGCTTAGAGCCTACTTTAAGAGCATGATTTTCACCCAATTACCTCTTTAAAGGCACTATGTCTAAATATGGTTGCATGCTGGGACAGTGAGGGTCATTACTGCAATGTGTGGATTTTTAGGGGTACAAAATTCAGGCCATAACACTAGATTTTCTCTTCCCTGGATAGTACAAAGCATTGGAGAGGTAGTCCTCCCAGATTAAAATCTGAAAACCTCTTGTGAAAAAGAAATGATTTGTGACAGATTAAAAAAATGAC
Organism: Dolichotis patagonum; assembly: GCA_004027295.1. Taxonomy (NCBI): domain Eukaryota; kingdom Metazoa; phylum Chordata; class Mammalia; order Rodentia; family Caviidae; genus Dolichotis; species Dolichotis patagonum. Next base: position 16,217 of record PVJX010013525.1, on the reverse strand, counting down.
ATATTTCATTCTATATTCTACTGTTTTTTTTTGTAACCATTATGGAAAGTTAAAAAAATTTAAGAAAATATTAAAAGTATTTTTATAGTAAATATCTAACACAAAATGTTCATTCATATATATCATCATCATGTTCAGTGTTGGTAAAAGTGTGAGAAATGGAAATACTCTCTCTGCTGGTGAGAACACAGACTTATATTCACTGTCCTATGTTCCTGCTTTTATGTGTTGTTAAAATGGAGTTAAGCTGATCTCTCTTCAAGAAAGAGCTGGTGCAGTTGCTGGACCGTTTCCTACTGCTAATTCCTTCAGAATTCATTTCAGCTTTCAAGTCAAAGGCCTTCTGGGTAAGGCAGTACGGGCTGCTCCCTCTGGCTAACAATGGCTTCTTTTCAGAGTCTTTGCTTAGGTGCTTCCCTTTGCTTTGGCTGAGGTACAGTCATCATGATGATTCTGCTTTATCTTCTCCAGTCCTGTTTCTTTTAAAATTCTTTCCCAGGTGTTACTGCCCTAAAGCTTCTTAGAGTCTTAATTTACTTCTGTGGATGCATCCCAGAATGTTTACCATCCCCTTCCATACTTATTATTTTTTTTGTTTCCCCATTGTTTATATTTTCCTAAGTCTTTGCTGTTGCCCTCATGGACTCGCAAATTTATGATTGTGTTACTGGGGACCATACCAAAGTCCAATCTAGCCCTCAACTGTGTATTCATTTACTACCATCAAGACTGAGAAAAGTGCATTCACAATTTGGCCAAATTGAGAGAAGAACTAGTGTTCTCTCCTGAAATTTACAGAATTCCTTAACGTATAGAAAGAGTGGAAGAAAAGACAGGAAATGTGCATATGCAGATTCAGCCGGCGCTGGCCCACCAGTGGTCCACCAGAGAAATGTTGAAATGGTCTGTTGAAACATAATAGGAGATTAACAATGGTTAACATATTATGTATTATCTTCCAAGTAGTTACTCAGATTACAAGGTGCAGGCATGAAAAAATGATCAAACAATGAAAGCACAAACCATTCTTTTTGATGAGCAGATTAGTAGTATAATTATCTATATCATATATATGTATATATTAATATAAATAATATATACACATATACACAATATATAGTATATACATATATAACATATATACTATATACATATGTATTATATATGTATATATACATATATAATATATACATATATGACATATATGTATATACATATATAAAAAATCTTTTCCTTTTCTCCTTTCTTCCATCCTAGTTCTTTCATTTTGAGCAGTTTCTTCCACTTTCACTTTCATAACATCTGTTGTGCATTTTGGGTCTTTTTTTATTTCAGTTTTTTACACTAGGGAAACAATATGATGTTTATGCATGGTGAATCTGATTTATTTCACTTATGAGTATGGTCTCAGATTGCATTCATTTACTTAAAATAAGCTCGACTTTGTCGTTCTTTTATAGCTGAGTAGTATTCCATTGTATAAAAACATAGGATCTTTTTTATCCATTCCTTGGGTGATAGACATTTGAATTGTTTTCAAGATCTAGCTATTAAAAATTGTGCTGCTATAAACATGGGTGCACATATATCACTGTGGTATGATATTTTTAGTTCTTCTGGGAAAATACCCACAAGGGCAATAGCTGGATCAAATGGGGAATCTCCACACTGATTTCCACAGTGGTTGCACCAGTCTGCATTCCCACCAACAGTGGAAAAGTGTTCCTTTTTCTCCACATCCTCTCCAGCATTTGTTATTGGTTGATTTCTTAATAGTAGCCATTCTTTCTGCAGTGAGATGGAATCTCAGTGTTGTTAATTTGCATATCTCAAATGACCAGTGATATTGATCTCTTTTAGTTTTAAAATAATATTTGTCACTATCCCATCATATCGTAATTTCCCAAAATTTTGTTATACATTTTCCTGAGGTCAATTATTATCCTTGTATTATTGACATTTTGCTATCTTCAAGCCCAGTTTACTTAATTCAGTGATCCATTTAAGGGTCAATAGAAACTAGGATAGGCACTGAGAGAAACAGATGGGAAACTATCACTGTCTGAGTATTTGCCCTGCAGAATATAAAACCAGATGATTGATGGCCGTGGTCTGCTCTGTGAATTTATGGGCAGTGGAAGGTCTATAGTTAGAAGAATTAGGCAGAGAGCCAAACAAATGAGTGACTGGGAGAGAATGCAAGAGAGAACTTGGTTTCCTTGGAAAAGACTAGGTGCAACTTGGTTTGTCAGTTCCAGCTCCGTTTCTGAGTCTAGGCTCAGTTCTTCACTCTGGGTCCTGGGTAACTTCTCAGGAGTCTTACAAAGGGTTCCTTTGATTTCACAATATTACTATGTTATTACAAATTATTAAATTATTATGTGTTTAAACTTAACTGCTATAATTTGGGACTCTGTTTTAGCCCCCAGAGCATTTTGCATCATATGGAGGAATATTCAGAAAACTTTAATCAAATACTCATCTTGGTGAATCTTCTAGATGAGTCATTTTACTGTTTCTTTTCTGTGACCTTGGGACTTCTATTATTGCTTGAACTCATGCAGTTAAAAGCTACAGATATTTTGTAACACTAAGCACAGCCTGCTTTAACCTGCTGTGTCTTACAAAATATTGGAAAAACTAATATCAGGGACAGCAGAGGGAGAGTGTGTGTATGTGCACGTGCTTCTCATTTGGACGAATGGAGGTGTTTTTCTCTTTCATTAAAGAATTGGATATTTATTCATCTGAAAAGTCAAATAGCATTTATTCTTTGGTGCAGTAATGTTTATGTCTACCTTGGGCCAGGAAAACTAGCTAGAAACAGTTTCCTTCACTGAGCTGTGAATCTGCATACCGGCCAGCAGAGAATCATCACCAGCATCTGAATTATCAAGAAGGAAGGTGAGGTCTTTTATTTGGAGGCGGTCCATAGACCATCTGGAAATAAAAGTTTCTCCACATATTCCCCAAATGGGCCGTACTATTTGGAGGAGAAATCTGGAGGTAAAAATTCAAAGGTTTAAAGCTGGTAGATATGGTGAGTCCCTTCTAACAACAGTGATCTAATGGCGCAAATATACTGTGTTAACTTGCACCTCGGAGCATAAAAGAGCTTAGACTGACCTCAGACACCATGAGAACAACTTCTGCTCTAGGCAGTATTCCAGGCTATCTTTCCTTCCCTAGCCACCATAATACTTGATTTCCTCTTAGCTAAGAGACATGCTTTGATTTTGCTTTAGTTATCCAGGTGTCTCCTAGTTGTATGCCAACTTGGAGCCTTGCAGCCCGACCAGAGAATTAACTGGAACACTCTGACCATACATCTTGGAGTCACCTTCCAAGTTCCCTGACATGGTTCTTCTCCTTGGCAGCAAGGCCTTGTCCTTTGTTAATCTTGTCATCTGGAGAGGTTCACTTAGGTTTTGAAACTTGGTTTCTGACCATTGTTTTGCTGTTTGGAGATGAGTGAGCTCTGCTTCTTTGCACTTCTCTGCTGTCATCTTTAATGATTGCAGTTTTTCTTTCTGATCCTAGAATCTGTGAGTGAAAAATAAAAGACTACAAGAATACACATGGTGGTGTTTTCCTTGTGTGCGTGTACAGACTTCATCTTACCTACTAATTCTTGGTGATGGTGTCCACAAAGGCCCAGAGGGGTCTTCACATCATCTCCAGGCACTCTTAACAATTGACAAAAGCCAGATTTTATAAGTAACAAGGAAGGTGGGGGCTATTCATATATAGGCTATGCTGCTCATTTGGAAGGAGCTGTGAAATTTCTGCGAAGAGTTCTTTCAGGAGTTGTATTGAAGCTACATAGTCCCTGCAGTGGTTACAGGTAAACTATAACTCCTGATGTCAAATGTGCTGAGTTCATAGTCTCACAACATTGAGGCATGAAGTTGTGAACCACAGGAGGAAGTTAGGAGAGTTTCACTGGAAATGAGGAGGAGAATAGTTCCTGGATTTCCAGGAGAGATTCTGAATGGGGCAGCCACTGAGGTCGTTTGTTAAGGGTAATTTATATAGCAAAGTCGCAATGTGGGTACAGTGTGGGTCAAACTATAATCAACCAATAAAATTGTATGATAAGCTGCATGTCTAATATGGATCCAATAGGAAAACAAGTCACATAGCAAGGATATATGGAAGGAACAAAGGCATTTTTTCTGGCACTGGGAATTGAACTCAGAACCTTGCTCTTGCTAGATAGGGATGGATCTAGATGTTCTGGAAACCCACCTGGGCATCTGAGGCCTATCTGGACTTACTGGACCAGATGGTGATAATTGTATAGTATAATCTTAAGTTATTTTTATCTCTTAGGGAGACATCTAGGCCTGCCTATTGAGTCTCCATCTTGAAGCCTAGTCTTCTTCAAATTTGCTGCCACCCACAATTCTGATGTCTTTGTTTTTTGTGCTGACTTCCATGAGGGCCCAGTCTCTCTTTGACTGTGTATTAATTTTTACCTAACTTAGCTATAATACTGTCAATAGAAAGATGTGTTCTTGACCAGATTCTTCAGGGTAATGTTGAAGACAAGATGATTGCAAGAAAAGCTTACTGATTTTTGATTACAGTACATACTAATGGAAGAGAATAAAAGTTGAATTAGTTCCAGGAAAAAATGAATAATGAAGCATATTTTCACATAAACAGTAGAAATTAGTCATAGGGCTGGGGTTTGGACTACCTGTCATCAGGATTCCAGTTTCAGTTCTAACCTTTTCTGATTATATGACTTAACCCTTTGAACTAATAATAGTTTAAAACCCACTCTTCAGGTTTTCATAGAACTATAAAGTTTTTACATTTATTGTATTACACTGTAAATCCAAATACTTATGAAGCATGCAGCATAATGTTGGATGCCTCACAGAGGCTTACTTGTTCATGAAACTTCTCAGCATGTACCATATACCAGTATGGTGCTGGGTCTTAGGGATAAAATGTCAGGTAAGGTAGTTTGTGTCTTCTGGAGGGTTACACTTTAACAGCGGAGGCAGGCATACAGATAGACATAATGCAGTTGAGCAAGAGCAATTTCAGAGAAAGCATCAAGAAGCACAGAAGCACAGATGTAGAGGTGGTATCAGCAAGGCTTTAGGAATAGATCACAATTTAGTGGAGAATGGACTGAACAAGAATGAATAAATATGGGCAATGCATACATTTAAAAATATGATGATACTTGAAATGTATGGGTTTTCTTTACCTTCTTTTTCTTAATTCACGTTGAGTTACCAACACATTCCACATTCTTGGTTGATTATTCATGGTTTTAATTCTCTACTTGTTGATAACAAAGAGAAACCAAATTCATGGGCCTTGGTGAGTTTATAATTGCATATCAAAATTCCTCAGATTGGCCTCTAAAACACTGGCCCCTAAAAGGCTAAGATTATGATACTAGAAAGACATTAAAAGTGGAGCAAGTCAGGTGCTAAAAAATTAGAGTCTGAGGGTATAAACCAGGGGGAAAATTAAGGCTGTAAATACTACTGTTGTGTCCGCATGTAATAAACCTCGCTTTCCTGAACTGGAAGCTACCTAGCAACAGACGCTCTCTAGGCCCCGCCTCCCCACAGATGCTCTGAGCTGCAGTTGTGGAGATGAGAGTTTATCACTCAGGGGGACCTCGGTTTAGAGAACTTTAGGGATCCGCATTTAAGGTTCTAAAAAGTCCTGGAACGTGAAGGAACTAGAAGGCTCAAAACAGCTTTGGGAGCTGACTAATATTGTGCAGCTTCATTGCTAGTTAAACATTTTTGTGAACTGGTCTCAATATTTTACCATGTTTTATAGCTTTTATTGTTTTTTTTTTAAGTTTTATTTAAAGAGAAAACAAGCAAAACAGAAAAAAGGGTAGAAATAATACAGAATTTCAAAAAAAATTAAGAAATCACTACTTGATAAATTACATATTGTCTTCTTAGAAATAGTTGTTCATATTACAAAATTAAGGCATACAAAGTGAACAAACAGTGAGGCTGCAAGCAGTTCTGTTCAGTGATCCAACAAAAACTTGGTAATATGGCTATCAATCCCACACACTTAAACATACATGCTGTTATATCCTTTAGCACATTTTCTTTTCCTCTTTTTGCTTTTAAAGTACATTATCTGTTTAGTTATATCATGTTTCAGCTTTCTCAGTACCTTATTGATCTGTTTTGTTGTTATTTCCTTTTTAATCACCTTATATAATTCTGTTGTTTTGTTTTTGAGTTTCTCATCATCCATGTCACATGGATCAGCTTTGATGGAGTTGGGAATTTTTGGAGGTATTTTGTTACCTTGTTTTCTCATGTTCTATTGTTTTATTTTTATTTAATTTTCATTAAATTGGAGGTAGTAATATACAACAAAACAGGATGGAATAAAGCCGATTGAGACAGTATAGTGAAATTGGCACAGAACATCACAGCAGGTCACCAGGACAACAATAATAGGCACCACGGTATATCTTGTTATCTTCACAATAGTTGTTCTTCTATCAGGTACAGTAAAATCAAAAGAAATACACAACATTATAGAACACATCAAAACAGAATATTGAATAGAGCAACACCATTAATCAGGACAAACCAAAACAGAGATAAAAATATCTGCCTTCAGAGATAGTAGAAGGAAACTCCCCCCACTTGCTGTACCACATACGGTCACCTCCCAAGACATACTCAGATCCCTGGATCCACATTGTTAGTGGGGGGTGGGGGTTGGGGGGTGGGGGGATATGGTATGTTTGATTCTAAGCCTGCGCCTCGGTAGGCAGCAGGCTGGTTACTGGTTGGCTCAGCATGGCGCAAATCTCAGGAAACACTGCTGCTTCTTGTTTCCCCGCCCTGGGTTGGCCACGGCTTGCCAGAGCACAGTCACTTACCAGGGCGGCAGGCTGGTTACTGGTTGGCTCAGTGCCCTAAGTTCCCTGTTTTATAACTTTTAGTTAATGAGTAAATTCATATGTAGGATAAACTATGACTTGGCTGTTGGGACATGAAATGAGTGTGTAGAAGTCTGGAGTTTAAAAGCATTAGTGATGTTTAATGACTGTTTCTTCATTTTTGTGCCGGTTGCCAGTATATTCCTTGAGTAAAACATCTCTAGAATTTTTCAATGCGTTTTTAGTTAACAGTGTGGTTGAATAACAAGAAGAAATTATGATATTAAGTATATGGGACCTTTGCTGAATAAGTTTATCAAGTAGGGTTTTGAACTTTAAGATGCTCATACTGTAATATAGTTTTAAGAATAAGCCAACACCTGGACTAAGCTTTCAGGAAATCCAAACATCTCGATTAAAAAAAATATTGAGGTCAATCAGTATTCACTTTTGTCAACTTGATGCCAAAGACCTAGATCACTGGAACAGTTGCACAGTTTTCTCACAAATGACTCAAGTTTATCCTTGGTTGTGGCAGAGTCACACTCCATTGTGTATAAATACCACATTTTCTTTGTCCATTCATTTGTTGATAGATAGGTCCCTTCCAAGATTTAGCTATTGTTCTTCTATAAACAAGGGTATGCATGTATCACTGTAATATGATGTCTTTAATTCTTTAGGGAAGATACCTAGAAGAGGAATATCAGGATGTATGGAATTTCTATATTTAGTTTTTTGAGGAATCTTCATACTGATTTCCATAGTGCTCGTACTAGTTTACTTTCTCATTGACAGTGTAGAAGGATTCCTTTTACTTATAGTCTCCCAAGCATTTGTTATTTGATTTCTTGGTGATGGCCATTCTTTCTGGAGCAAGATGGACTGTGTTCTTGAGAATACAATTGTCATGGCATTGGAGGTCCTTGTCTTGGGTTTCCCTGTAATGAAGAACTCACTGTTCACTCACATAGGTTCACTATGGGGGAGTAAAATTAGCTAATACTAATTAACAGCTAGTAGTTAACGTTTTTGGGCTCGTCTTCAGTTTTACAGTTGAGGTCATCCTCTTCCTGGGCAATCACCAGTCAGTAGCCATGCATGGAAGTATTAGGACCCGATCATTTCTGCCCAATAAAATATTAGTTTATGCTTTCCCTTAGGGTTGACAGATACTTTGTCAGGTCAGCATGGTGTGCCAATCTTTCCTTTTTTCCTCTTGCTTTCTCTCATCTTTCAGACGTATTACGCCTCCCTTTTTTCATGAACGATCACAGCCCAATAAATGTCTTTGGATCCTAATTTCATTTCAGTATCCATATTCCAGACGATCAAAGTGACACTGAAACTAATGCAGTAATCTACCCAAGGTGGACAATTGATGTAGTAGCTGGTGTGCCTTTTCTGTATTGACAGAAAGCTCTGATCATTAAGCATGGAGTGGGAAATACAAATAAATGGACGCCATAGAAACACAGTGGCAGGAAAGAGGGGGAGAGAAACATAGATTTAAACACCCTATAACATCTTTCATATAGTTATCTAGTTATCTAGTCTAGTCTACTCATCTATGAGTATAACTTAGCCTTTCTTTAGTTACTCTTAAAACATAGTGTTAATATTACCAGTCATACTTTAGGTAAAAAATAAAATGCATGAACAACTGAATTGGCTTATTTTATTATGATTATAAACTAAATTTCAAGTGCTCACCAAGTACCTAGAATAATATCTATCACACTGTAGGCTTGCTATAACTGTTGAATAAATAAAATGAATAAAAGTTTTAAAAATTCACCACATTATATTTTTTAGTAAAAATAGTCAAATAGAGACAAATATTGCATGATCTCATTTATATTTAAATCTAAAAAAGTTGAATCATAAAGGCAGAGTATAATGGTAGTTACCAGGGACTATGGGAATTGAGAGGAATTGGGATATAATAAATGCATAAAGTTTCAGTTAGGATGAATAGATTGTGGAGATTTGTAGTTAATAAAATTGTATTACATACTGGACATTTGCTAATGGAGTGGATTTTAAGTGTCTCTCTGACCCAAATGTTAATTAAATGAGGAAATAGATATATTAGTTAGGTTGATTGTGGTAATCGTTAGCATACATACGTGGGAATGTCATGTCGCTGCAGACCTTAATTCATACAATTTTTATTAGTTGCCCTTTGCTAAAGCTGAAAAAATGGAAAATAAGTATGTAAAAATAATGGAGGGGATAGACAACTAAGAATATGACAACTAAGAATATCCAAATATGATGCAGCAAAACTGATTTAAAGGAAATTGATAAGAATAAAATAAATCTGAATCTGAGATGTCACTCTTTAGGCACTGTAATCATTGAAGTGATGCCAGATAAAGCATTTGTTTCTGACATGCAAACATCCAGGTATTTGAGAAAAAATAGTGTCAAAAATTATGTTTCTATCACATCCTGGTTATGAATTATTCAATAAACATGTGGGGGTGATATTGTTTACAACACATTTTCTGCCAACTTCTGCTTTTCACTAAACATTTTAAAAAATGGAGGCAGCTTCATAATATAATTGGTAATAGAAGCAGATGGTATTTCTCTGACCCTTCATTTTAGCTTCTAGGCATTTGCAATCAGTTATATGCAAGATATGTAGACAGACAATATGCATTAAAATTAGCCCCATCTTTTTTAGCTGTCAAGAAGTAGACTTGGTCATAAAATTTCAGAGTGAAGAATTTGGGAGATCATCTACTTCAATTCTTGTATTTTACAGGTGAGGAAACTCTTGGTGGGAGAGGCAGTAAATTGACCACCCCAAGGGTGCTGCAGAAGAAATAGGACCAGACCTCATCCCCTTGACTTAGTGCTAGACACTCCCCCACTCCAGGACCAAGGCTGCCTCTTCTATATGGGCAATTCAAGCATTGACATATTATTTAAAATTATGAGGCATTTAAGACATTCTGAAAATTAAGAATATTATAACTCTAGGATTATTTCCACTCAGTTCTATGAAAATCTAATACATTACCATATTTGCATCAGATTTAAAAATCATACTGGGGTTTAAATACTGTTAAAGCAAATCTGTTACATTCTATTTAATTAGACAAGGATTCACTTCTAATGCTTTAAGCATAAAATATGTAAATATTTCCAATACTTTAAAAATGACAATACAAATAATATTACCAGTAATCTTTTAATTTTCTTATTTTAAGAAAGCAAAACAGAAAAAAGGATAGAAATAATACAGAATTTAAAAAAAACAGATTGACACTGGTTAATATATTGCATATTGTTATCTTAGAAATAGTTGTTCAGGTTACAAGATCTAGGCATAAAAAATCAAATAATGACAGCACAAACTGTTCTTTTGATGAACTAACAGAAATTGGTAGTATGGTTATATATCTTGCATACATATACATACATACAGTTATATGTGTATTCCTACATACATATAATCTTTTCCTTTCTTCCATTTCTCCTTTCCCTTATCCCAGTTTTTTCCTTTTGAGCACTTTCTTTCCCTTTCATTATTACAATAGCTATTGTATATTTTGGATCTTATTACTCTTTCAGTTTTTTATTTTTTTTGCACTAGGGAGACAATGTATTTACAAATGTGAGTCTGATTTATTTCACTTATGAGTATAGTCTCAAGTTGCCTCTGTTTACCTATAAAAGCCTCACGATTATCCTTTTTATAGCTGAGTAATATTCCATTTTATAAAAATACCATATCATTTTTATCCATACTGTGGTTGATGGGCATTTTGGTTGTTTCCAAGATTCGGCTTTCCACATGCTGAAGACTGAAACGAGACCCATGCACTAAACTAAAGTCAAAATGGATCAAAGATCTAAATATTAAAACAGGAATACTAAATCTACAGGAAGACAAGGTAGGATGAAATCTTGAAGACATAGGGGTAGGCAGAGAATTCATGAAAAAGATCAAACCGCACAGGAAATACTTCAAACAATCAAACAGATCTCATCTTATTAAAAAGATTTTTGTGCTTCAAAAGAAGTCACCAACAGAGTGAAAAGAAAACTCACAGGCTAGGAAAGAATTTTAGCCAGCAACCTATCAGACAAAGGACTTACCTAGAACATATAAAGAATTGAAAAAGATCATGCCCCTCAAATTCAAAGACCCAATCCAAAAATGGGCATCTGAAATGAACACACATTTCTCCGATGAAGAAATGTTCAACATCACTGGTCATTGGAGAAATGCAAATTAAAACAACTTTGAGATTCCATATCACTCCAGAAAGAATGGCTGCCATCAAGAAGTCAACTGATAACAAAAGTTGGCTGGGCTGTGGGGAAAAAGGAACCCTTCTCTATTGTTGGTGGGAGTGTAGACTGTGGTAACATGGAAATCAGTATGGAGAGTCCTAAAAAAAACTAGGATTGGAAGTCCTATTCAATCCAGCTATTTCTCTCCTGGGTATTTTCCCAGAAGAATTGATAACATCATACTGCAGATATATGTGTATCCATGTTTATAGCATCACAATTTGTAATAGCTCTTGGAAATATTACCAGTAATCTGAAGTATATCATTATATTGATCGGGTTATTCTATGACACTCTCTTTGTATCTATTATTTTTTTTAAAAATCACAATGTTATTGTCCTAAAGTTAAACTGTTTTCTTCTAGAGCAAGCTACGTGTCTTTTGTTACAATTCTTTTTGGCTGGAGTATAATGTGTCATGTAGACCTGTATTTCTCTAGTGGGCCAAAGACTTCTTATGGCCTAAATCATTTCTTTGTGTGGAAAAGGTAGATAATTTATCTAGGGGGGGTGGACTTTTAGCCAAGGCCCTCGACTTCTTGAGCAGAGCCATTCTGGATTATCTCCCATCGTCCACTTGGTCAGGTACTTTTATGTAGGTCCAATTCACAAACTTTGATTCACCTTTGATGGCCAAAAAGATGATTTTCAAATCTTGTGAGTGGGTATGCCTCACTAAAAGAGGCACAAGATATGCCTCATCTAAAAGAGGAATATTGTGACAACATATGAACTTGGTTTTGGAAGGGTTTATTTTCCTTATGTTTGAATATTGGTTACACCCCGTGTACTGCAATTTCACATCAAAAAGAATGAGGAACGCGTGCTGTGAATTAAGGCTTCACCGAGAAGCTGGGAACCCATCCAGGTTTTTCTCCCAGAAATCAAACCTTTCTTGGAACTGACTCTCAATACAAATGGTTGGATTTCAAAACACGTTTCTTCTGAGACTGAGATGGACTGCAGAGCTAAAGTGAGTTAGGTAGTAAGAGTGTGATACAAGGTATATTACACCATCCTACCTTCCTCCGGCTACTTGACCCAAAATTATGTACACAGAGTGAAAAAAGATATGGTGACTTTTCTGTTCTCACCTATCATCTCCCTCAGATTATGTACCACTCACCTGGAATGTCTCATCTTTCTTTTGCCAAGCAGATCTTTTATATTTTGGGACACTTGCTAATGCCACTTATTTTCTGGCCTAGAATCCCCTTCTTGACTTTAAATTTAAAAAATACCACAATCCAGTTTCAGGAAACATCTCAGGAAGATGGGTAGTTACAAGCAGGTGCAAATCTGGAGAAATGGAAAAAAAATGTGTTTGGTTTATTAAAATTTGGATAGACTCTTGAAAAACCTAAATTTAAAGAAATGTCTGCTGCATGGTACATACTGAAAAAATGTTGATGGTGAATGAGGTCAGTCTTGTGTATGTTTAAGGACTCAATAATTTTTGTTGGTCTGGGGGGTTTTCTTCTGTAGCTTTTATCTACAGTTAGGCACTCGTAGATAGCTCTGTCTAGAAGCTCCTAAGATGCTCTGGTCTCAGACATCTGATGAACATTCCTTTATTCCCATGTGAATATTTACATGTAGGCCTTGACTGCAGTCTCTGTTTCTTGGGTCAGCATTCCGCTCCTGACTGGACTTTGGAGCCAACCTGAGTCCTGGCACACTTAGCTCAGGGCCTGCCTGTACTTGGCTGTGTGTCGCTACTCGGCAAGAGTGAAGACTCTGGCTCCCCCACAGACTGGGTAAGGGCTCTGTTTCCCTTAACTGGCCATTGGGAATTGTGACGCTCCTGTTCTCTCTGATCTTATGCATCATGATCCCATCCATTGATTCAGTCGCAAGGGTGTGGGCCCCGGAAACATCATGGGCCAGTGTTAGAGTTTAGCTCCTCTATATCTGTTTGGTGAATTGTTTTCAGCCTCTTATTTATAAAGTGAAGCTAATAGTAAATCTTATGTTGCAAAGATTAAACAGCAGTGTAAAAACCAGACAAGATGGTGCGTGTAGAAAGGAATAAGACCTTTTTGACTTGGGAGGAAGAGCACACTCATCCAAAGCTGGCACAGCATGGTTGCTGGAATGGAAATGGGATTAACTGGATTCTGGTTGTTGACTCCTGGGGGTCAGACTCCCCCTGTTGAGTATGTAGCTCTCTTGACCACCTATCTTCTCTTTGTTTTTCTGTTCTCCTCCAGCCAAATTCTAGCAAGGGAGGGTTTGGGAGTGGCATGGAAGCATCTCTATGTCTTACAATTTTGCCTTGGCCTTGGTTAAAAAAAGAGATTGATTGTTTTAGAACCCAGTAATTAAGTAGGCAGAGTGCAAAATGTAAATAATACCAACAAAGCAATTCATTAAGCCAGAGTGGGTGCTCTTGTTTAATAAACTGATTTTAAATCACGGTTTACCACGGGTAAGCTGAAATCTTGCATGAGGTATCTAAAAGTGAGGGAGAATTGATTTTAATATTTAAGAGTTTCTGAATATTACTATAAATAGCATGGAATAAATATTCTTGGAACTGAATCAGAATATTTTTCTAGAAATGTGACTTTTAAAATGATGCTGAAAAAGTGATGTTGAAATTTTTGGAAACCACATTTGTATTCAGTGTATTTCATTACCTAATGATCACAATATGGTAAAAGGGCCATGGTTTTTGGAGTTAGACATGGTTTTAAATTCTACCCTGTTAACATAGTATCACTGAGTCTTAGCCTATTCTTAAATGAACATGTTTAGATTTCTGTTTTCCATGATGATAATACAGATTAAGTGCAAGAATGCATGTCATGTGTCTTATGTCATATCAGGGCCATTTTCTGTTCTTATTTTTGACCTCTAAACCTTTATGGAGAGAACACATTTTAAATGAATTTAATGAGAATGAACACATTCTCATCTGAAAATTATTCTACATTTATCTCCTCATACAAGAAATATGAAAGTGTTCTAATATTCTAAAAGAGAATTAATGACTGATACTTTTTTCTTTTGGACAGTGAAATTTCAATTTTTGATAAGATGGAGGGTAGAGGAAGTCACATGATTGATTCATTCGGTTGCATAAATGAGACACAAATGAATTTGTGTTAATGAATTTGAGTGAAGTTGTGTCTATAAACTTTAATTGTATAGACATTTACTGTGTGCCTAGTACAAGTAACTTGCTAAGGATAGGATAATGAACAAAACAGGTCGAGTTCTTTTGCTTTATGTAACTCAGTGATAGTGAGAGGGTACATAAAATAAATTGGTAAAATATGTACTGCTATTGACAGTGATCATGATGTTTAAAAAGGGCAAAATAAGAATAAAAAATGTGAGTGCATGTGGGATTTTTTAAAATATAGGATGGCCAGAGAAGGACTCTTTCATAGTTGACATTTGAGCAGGAATCTGAAAGGAGTGAAGGAGAGTTTGGAGATATTAAGAACAAAAGTGTTCCATGCAGAAAAAAAAAATAGGTTGCACAACCTCTTGAGGAAGGAGAGAACCCAGACTGTTTAAAGAATACCAAGAACATTAGAGCTATTTGAGTAAGAATGATTATTTAAAAGATTATTGTAGGATAAATTAATTATAGAGATCTTTGCACAACTCGTGCCGGTTAATGACACTGTATTGTGTACTTTAAAATTTGTCAAGAAGATAGGTGATATATAAATTGTTCTTTTACTACTACTAGTACTGCTACAACCAGTACTACTATTACTAATTACTATTATAATATATCGGAGATCAGTGAAGTGTGAGTGGATTGTTGTTCCCGAAAGGGCAATTCGTAAATCTGTGAAGTGTTGGTGGTTTCAGGAATGGTTGAGGTGTGTTACTGTCCTGAAATGGGGTAGAGGTGAGGAATGTCAGATGCACTACCATAGATGGGACAGTTCTGCACAGTGAAAAATTATATTATGGCTTATATAACTTTCAGCTATATGAATGGGTATTTGTGAGGTATAGAGAAGCTCCATACAGTGTGAATTGCAGAATCATTGGGAGTACCATTGACCTGGGTCTGCTGAGCACGGTGGCCCCAGATTTGCTGTCCGTGATAGGTACAGCCTTACAGCATAATGGCACCCTTGAGTCTAGAACCTAATTCCATTTTACATCAGAACACACAGGTTTTTTTTTTTTGGGGGTGCATGATTTTCTAAACATTGAATTTCTTAGAAATGTCACTACTAGCGTAGCTGGGAGGAAATAATTTTATTTTCTGAGATTTATTAGAAGTTGTTCCCAATTGTATTAGTCACATCCTAATCAGAATGGAGAAACTGAGCCACTGAGACTGGAAAACTTCAGTGGAAACTTCAGTTTTCAGTGGAAAACTTCAATAGAAAGCATTATTAACTGTAATATAAAGTCACTACAAAAAGTGGGTTAGTAAGAAGAGAATTATAAAGAGTATAAGAATGACAAATATACTGATCAGTACTATTCCTAGAGGCAATAAAGCACATATGTGGGACAGCCACCAGCCTAGGTGGGGACATGCTGGGCTGTACTTGTTGGAAAGGGCACAAACATTGTTCATAGGATGCTAAAGAAGTTGCTGTGGTTTTGTACTGGTAGCACTTGCTGGAAATCTCCCCAGCAGAACTTCTCAGAAAATCAGATGTGGAGAAAAGTCAGTGACTACAAGCGTTTTTCAGAGGCGTTGTGCCTCGGGACAGAATGAAGGGTGTGTGGAAGGAGCTGTTGGCCATGCTTCATTGCAGTGAGGGTGGAGAAGCCCTCATCACAGGATGTGGTACTGGAGGAGTGGTAGGTACTGCAGGAGTTAGGGACTTAAGAAGTGGTGTTAACAGCAGGATGGAGACACCAGGGAAGCAAGCAGCCAGCTTCAGGAGACAGATGCTGCAGAAGCTACTCTTGCTGCAAGAACTGTGCACTGTAAAAACCAAGTACACCAAAAGGAATTGCAGAGAGCATCACACTGGACCTGAGAAGCAAATCCCATACCTCTTGTACTCCCCACTGACAAAGGTTAACT
>PVJX010013524.1:0-47231 GCA_004027295.1 Dolichotis patagonum | reverse complement strand
TTTGGTGTTCATGAAGTTCTTCAGCTGTTCTTTGTCATGGAAGTATCTTATTTCTCCATCCATTTTGAAGGACAGTTTTGCAGGGTATGTCAGTCTGGTTTGGAAGTGGTTTTCCTTTAGGATCTGAAAGACTTCACTCCATGCTCTTCTTGATTTCATTGTTTGTGTTGAGAAGTCTGCTGTGATTCTGATAGGTTTTCCTTTATAGGCGATCTCTCTTTTCTCTCTAACAGTTTTTAGTATTCTATTCTTATGTTGGATTTCTGGGATGGTGATTATTATATGTCTGGGTATAGTTTTATTTTGGTTATGGCTGTTTGGAGTTCTATATGCTTCACTTATCCAGATGTCTGTTTCTCTTCTCATGTTTGGAAAGTTTTCAGCTATACATCTGTAAATATCCTCTTGATATCATTTGGGCTGTCCACTTCCTTTTCATTTATCCCTATTAATCTTATGTTATTTTTCTTTGCATCATCTTGCAGGTGTTGAATTGTTATTTCATGATTCTTTGTTATTTTTAAAAGATCTTGTCTTTCCTGCTCACTGGCTGCAATCTTATCTTCGAGGTCTGAAATTTTATCTTCACTTTCATTGAGGTGGTTTTTACTGCTTTCAATAGAATTTTTTATTTCCTGTATATGTCTTTGAATCTGCTTTATGCATTCTGTTTGTTTCTTATATTGTTCTTTGAGGGATTCTATCTGTTTGCTTTGTTCCTCTAATTTTTTAGCTGTGTTTTCACTAGATGTGTTCACTATTTCTTTCACTGTTTTTATCAATTCTTCTTTTACCTGGGCAAGTATTTCTGATTTGAATTTCTCCATAGCTTTCCCTAGTTGCACATTTATTTCATTTGATATCATTTCAGACATTTCAGGTGTATGGCTTATTTTTTCTTCTATGTACACAGCTTCTAAGCTTTCTTGGGGAGGGCTAGGGCTTTAAGCCTGCCTTTTGGTCTTTCCTTTTGTCATTTTTGTATATTTCCTTACTTTGAGCGGTGTTCCAAAGCTTTCTTTGCATGTGTGGCAAATTACCTGTTACACCCTCAGTTCCTGGCTCTTGGCCTCCTCACAGTGTCCTAACTCTCCTCTGTGGGCTCCTGGCTCTCTAATTTGTAAGGCGAATGCTGGGTGTGGTCACCCTGGAGCCTTTGGAATCTCAGGCAGGCCAGGCCACCATGCTTTGTCCCAGGCAGGTCTCCAGGTGGTTCCCTGCGAGCGAAGGGTAGGCCTACAGGTCCCAAAGAGTCAGGCCAAAATGCTGGTTTCTGCAAGGTTCCCAGTCCCAAACAGACCTGGCCAAGATGCCAGTCTCCACAATATCCCCAATCCAAACAGCCCAGGCCACTCTGTGGGTCCGAGAGTTTCGGGTCCCAAAGAGACAGGCCATGATGCTGGTCTCTGGGAGACTTCCTGGGGTTCAAGGGCGGGGCTACAGGCCCAAACAGACCTGGCCCAGATGCCGGTCTCCGGGCAGTTCCCTATGGATGAAGGGCAGGCCTACCAGTTCCAAACAGTTGTGCCAAGATGCAGGTCTGCACAGACTTTCAATCCAAACAGCCTGGGCTACTCTGCGGGTCCCAGAGGTTCAGGTCCCAAACAGACAGGCCACGATGCTGGTCTCTGTGAGACTTCCTTGTGGTTGTTGTTCTTGTTTTTCTTTTTTTTCTCTCCCCTTCAGAATTCTGTATTGTTGCTACCCTCTTTCTGTTTTGTTTGTTTTTTTTCTTTCTCCTTCTGTTTAAATAAAAAAATTTTAAAAAGAAAAAAAATCACATCCCCAATCAAAAGCTAAGAAGGTCACTATTTTTGAGCAATGATATTAAAAATTGCAACACTCAGTGCAAAGTCATTATAAATCAGTTTATTCAGTTCCAAAGGGACCCCAGCCACGTTCAGCTGTTCATATCCATTCTGGCACAGCCCACCCCATGACCCCATCAGGGGAGTACAGATGCATTTCTGCATTTGTGGATTTACCATTTCTGGAAACTTCCATAAGGTTCCTAAAATAGAGATGTTTTGTCTAAATTCAATGCTTAGTAAAATAATTTCAGTTGTTTGCATTTTACGCCACTTTCTATGGTTAGGATACAAATTACAGGAAATACACATACTACTGTGGAAGTGGAAATATTAGAGTCCTTGAAAATGGTTATGAAAGTGAGAGATTTCCTGGTTCACCTACTGTTTTAGTATCTTTTCAAATTAACACAATGAATTGCTCATATGATTTTTATTGGGTAATTAATCAAGAGTTTTAAAATTGTGAATTTACACAAAATTTTGCAACCCGAGATTCCTATAAAAATTATTCATGGCAAACAAATCTTAGAAACCATTGAAAAATCTATCAATTCATGGAGGAGAATCAAATAATTTATTTCTATACATGGGATGTTTCCCAAGCAGAAAGAAAATGAAATTCATATCTTTCTGACTGTGTGAACATTCACTGAAACACGTAGTCATAGATACAAAAACTCCCTTCTCTCTGACACTAGAGATATATAATATCCACATTTTTCATATTGCTACATCCATAAAATAGTGTTACAACATACAGAGAATATGAGGACATGAATTACACAGGGAAAAATTAGAAATATATAAAATTTCTTTCAGTGGTGAACATACAGAGTAAGTATTTTTATGACAGAATCACAAATAATTTAATACTGAAAATCCCATTCAA
The DNA here is from genome assembly GCA_004027295.1 of Dolichotis patagonum. NCBI lineage: Eukaryota > Metazoa > Chordata > Mammalia > Rodentia > Caviidae > Dolichotis > Dolichotis patagonum. Next base: position 44,531 of record PVJX010013524.1, on the reverse strand, counting down.
CTGTGCACTTCAATTTTGATCTCAGTGTATGTCAGTAAAATTCCTGAAAAGTATCATTGTAAAAGACAAACCAAAAGCTGGAACACATAATACATTTCTGAAACAAGTGAAGAGTTTAGAAACCAAATTTAAAGTTCAAAAGTTACTGTAAAGTTTTGCTGATACACTAATGGGGAAACCATGCATAGATGTATAAGGAAGAAATTTTCTGCACTAATGGCACAAATGATACAGTATAGCTCATCTATAATGACACAATGATTGAAAACCAGAGCAAAGTAAAGGAAACTTAGTAAATTGGTGATTTCCTAGACTGGCAAACCTATAAATGACAAGTTTACTGGGCAGAACACAAAGGTCACACAAATGCAACTTGCTAAGGAAAGCAGTATAGACAGAGAGCAAACAGGCTGCTCAACAAGAAAACAGAGAAATGATCCAAAGGGGATTTAAAATCTGCCACTCTCACCACAAGACAAGAGCAAGGAAGTGAGTGACATGTGGCAGCATCACACATGGAAGCCGTAACCTCCAGACTCATTTTTCAGTGCTTTCTAAAGTGTCAGTCACAATATTTTGTCACCTCAGTCACCACATATGAGGCTCCTGTGTGTCCAATAACAATGTGTGCAGAGGGTGCAGACCCCCTTAGGTATGATGAACTCACACACGCATTTCCCTGCAGGCATTCACATGACCACCAGGGTGTGCGCAGGACACACGGAGCACAAGGGATCAACAGGAGAGCAGCTGAGAATAACAGAAGGGTTTTCTTTCCACTACACTGTGCATTCTGCCAGGACACTGGAGCCTGAAGGAGCTCTCGTCTCTAAGCCTACACTGTTGTGTGTTCATGGAGGAAGCCTTTTTGTTTTTTAGTATCTAGCTCAAGACAAGCTGCACTTCATGTTCTTCAGTGATTTCTTATGTAAACCCAGGTGATAAAACAGTGTAACTCAGTGCTTGCTCCAGAAATATCTGGGGATTACTCATCCCCTGGTAAGTGCACATCTGCATCCAACATCAGGCACATCTCCACATCATCGAGTTCTGGTTCATGCAAAGCCCTTTGATCCTAATGTTTATGAAGCATTTTTTATGTGGATGTATTTGTCCACACATTAGGAACTTTCCCTTTCCCTGAGAAGCTGACAGAGGACACAGAGCACTGCTACTGAAGCTGCTCACCTGATGACTCAAGGCATCTTGCCTGTCATCCCCAAAAACACTCTGCTTGCTGCCTCCTTCCCAGAGTCCTCCTTCTGAGCCTACTCTTCCCCAGGGAGACTGTGGGGCCAGGTCCATCTGCTCCTGGTCACACTGTCCTGTTGTCATGATGAACACTGGGTAGAAATCATGCAGACACTCCCTCCAACAGCACATGCATGGAGAGGACTCTTCTTTTTAACCTTACTCAAAGTGTAAGAAGATTTAAGTCAGTCATATATGTTCAAGTACATTTTCATATAAGAAAATAATAAGACAAAGCATTTCAAGAACCATGAAGAGGGTCTGCCTGAATTGGTGTACTCAGAACCATGTAAATCTGCAGATGCTGTTTTGGCCTGATGCAAGGATCAACCCCATGTAGATGGGACCTGGGAGCCAGGGATTTGTGTCAAAGGGGGCAGTAGGTGAAAGGCTTCTCTTGATGGCACAGAAAGATCCACACTAGCACTCTGAGGTCTGGTCATCTGTGCTGACCATGGTTCCACTTGTGCTATTGACATAGGGCTGTGTGTGGTGGGTACAGCAGCAGCAGCATCGTCTCTGTCCCATTAGAAAAACAGATGGGGCCATGTGTATTTGCTGGTGTGGATCCTACTCGGTGCCTGTCTGGGGAGAGCTGCAGGACTCAGGCCCTGAGCAGGACATGTATGTATTCATACTTTCTCAGGTTTCCATTTCTCCTAGGAGTCATTATGAATATCTTACCCCACAGAGCGTATTAGGACTTGAAGATGGTAGATCCATAATGTCTTAGATTTATTGCATGTAATGAAAGGGCACAGAATCACTGAATAAATTGATATAGTTCACAGATTTCTCCCATGAAGACCTGAAGAATCCAGGTTGTGTTACTGCACAGAAACAGCCCCGCCAAGAGGGCCTGGATTAGCCTCTTTTCTACACCTTTTATTCTGAATGGAGATGAACCATTAAAATATTTCCTGTGATGTAGAGATCTGCCAGAAACACACACAAGGTCATATGTAAGGTGGTAGAGCAGGATGTGACCCATGGTTCTATCTGTTGGAGAGGAGACTGAGTAACCCATTCCTACAGGGTCATTTTCTCTGGCCAAACATCCTCCCCAATACTATGAATATCAGTCTATTTTGGGAAGAGCATTAAAGTGAACACATAGGTTAGTGAGCTAGAAAAACATTACCAAGTGTTTTCAAGCGAAACCACTAAGGATATCGACCCACTTTAGAGATATCTGGACACAAACAGAAAAGATATATGGGTCCAAAGTTAAAAAACAACAAGAATCCAGGAAGCTGAGGCAAGGCCAGTGCATTCATGGTTTTTTCACAGCCTACCCCATGATTGAGGGGGTGACGTTAATAAGGGGATTCCCAAGGCTTCTGTTAGATACTAGAGGTTACTCCATCTGAGGTTCTAGTCATAAGTCATGTATAAGCAACAGGGCAATGGCCTTTTGTGGAACAGGTGGAATAAGGAAGATTATACATGTAAACAGACTTAGGGTCCACATATTTGGAGCTTGACCTTTAAAGAGTCAGAAGACATTTTGTATTCCACTTAGCTGGAGTCCCTTGTCCTACAGGCTTGATGTAGGAGTAATGAAACCAGTGGCTCCTTCCCATGACCTTGATGTCCATGGGAGTACTCAAGATGACTGTATAGGGTCCTTCCTAGCAGGTGCCTAGGGATATGGGCTGTCTCCTTCTGATGGCAGGTTGAAATGCCAGGGGGTCATCAGGTCTTTCAAGAATGGTCTGCTGGTCCCAGAACAAGTGGTGGTCCAGTGAAGGAAGGGCTGGAGAACCTGTGAGATCTTAACAAGTTCCCCATTAGTGACAGCAGCCAACTTACTATTTGGGCATGGGAAATCAAAGGAGAGGTTGGCTGTACATGGCCTCAAAAGGAGTAATGCCCTGTAGATAGAGGGTACATTGCACAAGCAGAAGTGAAAAAGGAGGGAAACTTACCCAGTTTTACCCAGTCTCAAGATCCAGTTTTGAAATAGTTTCCTTTATAGTTCTGTTCATTCTCTCTACTTGGCCTGAATTGAGGCCGGTAAGCACAGTGTAATTTCCAACTGATTTCTAAAACTGCAGCTAAATTTTGAGTGATCTGAGCTATGAAAGTTGGGCCATTGTTGGCCCCCAGGGAGGTAGACAAACTGAACTCAGGTACTAACTCATTGAGGAGTATCTTACCTACAATGAGAGCTGATTAAGTCCAAGTGGTGAATCCTTTGGTCCACCCAGTGAATGTTTCTATAAGAACTAAGAGATATTTATGTCTCCCTCTTCCTGGGCCCAGTTAGGTAAAGTCTATCTCCCAGTGGTCTCCAAGGGTAAGTCCACATTGTCTCTTTCAAACATCAGTGGGAACCATCTTACGATTCACTTGAAGACATTGTGTATATTTTGTCTGAACTCTTTAGTCAGGCAAGATAATTTGGGAATTAAGTAATGTCCTTGGAATAACTCAGCTAATTTGCTTCTCCTATGTCGGTGACCTGGTGGGTCTCCTGGATGATATTAGGACCTAAGATTTCTGGGATGAGAATTAGCCCATCCAATAAGGCCTGTCAACCTTCCAGAGAGAGCTGGGCCTCCAGGTTCTTGGCTAATCTCAAGTCTGATTCTGAATAGAATGGTCTGGGTAGCACTGGAGATGGGAGATATGGAAGGAGTATTATTAGCACCAATGGTTTTATTGTCACCTCTTTTAAGGCTGTTTTATCAGGGAGGGTATTTCCACGAGCTATTGGGGTGCCTCTTCATTGGTCCCCTAAGCAGTGCATAATGGCAAACTTTTGGGGCAACCAAATGGCAGCCAAGAGGTCTAAGATCTTGGGGGCATTCCTGATATTTGTTCCTACTGAGATTAATAGTCCTCTTTCCTGATAAATGGACAAATGAACATGAATGGTAGCAGAAGCATACCGAATATCTGTATATATATTTAGAGATTTATTTTGTCCACATCTTAGGGCTTGAGAAGGGCTAACAGTTCTGCCCACTGAGCTGAAATTCTTTTTTTCCCATTTTATTTTAGAGAGAATAAGACAAAATAGGTCAGTACCTATTTTGATCGGAACCGGACAACATAGGCAACACAATACTTAACATTAAGACAACCAGACATTAACATTAGCTATCACAGTATTTCTTTCTCTGATATAATTGAGCATAATTTCAAATACAATAATATCAAATATAACAAAAAAGTATAAAACCATTCAAAGTGTGAAAGAATTACAGGGCATTCTGAACCGAATAACAGAGAATGATCAATGGTTACTATAATATCTCATTTTTGATAGAAAAATTTTGTTTATATTTTCACACATATTCAAATCCCAATAAGACACAATGTGATAGATAGAACCCATGGAAATAGAAGAATAGAAGCTTGGTAGGACTTCTAAGAAGGATGATATTAAATCAGCAATAGCTGTCATAATGCTTTGTTCTCTTTAAAAAAGCTGTTCATAGCATCACATATAATAAAGTCAAACAAAACAGGCTAAAACCATTCCAACTGACGAATGAAAACATTGAAAGTCTTCAAAGCTATGAGATGGGGATTCATGATTACCATAAAACCTTATATACACTTACCAACTCTCATTCTAGGGAGACTATACGGTATTTACACATGTGAGTTTGGTTTATTTCACTTATGAGTGTGGTCTCAACTTTTGACCATTTATTTATAAATATCTCAAAGTGATCATTCTTCATAGCTGTGTAGTACTCCATTGTATAGAAATACCACAACTTTTTTATCCATTCCTAAGTTGATGGGCACTTAGGTTGTTTCCAAGATCTGACCATCACAAATTGTGCTGCTATAAATGTGGGTGCACATATATCACTGCGGTATGATGTTCTCAAGTCTTCTGGGAATATGCCTAAAAGTTGAATAGCTGGGTCAAATGGGACCTCAAGACCCAACTCTTTGAGCAGTCTTCAGACTGACCTCCACAGTGGTTGCACCAGTCTACACTCCCACCAACAATGCAGAAGAGTTCCTTTTTCCCCACAGCCTCTCCAACACCTGTTGTTGGTAGTGTTTTCTATCTTGGCCAATCTTTCTGGAATGAGATGGAATCTCAGTGTGGTTTTAATTTGCATTTCTCTAGTGACTAATGATGATGAAAATTTTTTCATGTATTTATTTGACACTCAAGAACATCCTAAATAAAAAGTTAAGATGGTCACTATTTGTGAGAATGTTTTATTGGAAATGGCAACAATTAGTGAAAAGTCATTATAAATCACTTTACTCAAAGCCAAAGGGACACCAGCCACATTCAGCTGTCCCTGTCCATTCTGGTACAGCCCAATCCCTGACCCCCAAGGGGATTACAGATCCATTTCTGCCTTTGTGGATTTGCCATTTCTGGAAAATTCCCTTGATGTTCCTAAAATAGAGAGGTTTTATCTAAATTCAATACTTAATAAAATAATTTCAGTTTTTTGCATTTTATGCCACTATCTGTGGTTAGGATGCAAATTACAGGCCACACACACACTATTATGGATGTGGAAATATTAGTGTCCTTAAAAATGGTGGTGAAAGTGAGACATGTCCTAGCTCATCTACTAGTTTAGTAACTTTTCAAGTTATCACAATGAGTTCCTCATATGATTTTATCATTGGGTAATTAACCAAGAACTTTCAATTGTGAGTTCACACAAACTTTTGCAAGCTGAAATTCCTATAAAACTTTTTCATGGTAAACAAAACTGACAAACTATTGAAAACTCTCACAATTCATCGAGAAGAATCAAATAATTTATGTCTATACATGGATACTTCTCATTCATAAAGAAAATGAAGTTAATACCTTTCTGCCTGCATGAACATTCATTGAAACACATAGTCATAGTTGCAAATATTCCCTCCTGTCTGACTCTAGAGACATATAATATCCATATTTCTCATATCACTGCATCCAGAAAATAATGTTACAATGTCCAGGGATTACAGGGACATGAATTACACAGGGAAAAATTAGAAATATCATAAACTTTCTTACAGTGGTGAACTTACAGAATAGGTATTTTTATTACAGAATCACAAATATCTTGATACTGAAAATCCTATTCAACTGTGCTCTTAAAGTCTGATCTCACTGTATGTGGGTAAATTACTGCAAAGTGCCATTGTACAAGACAAACCAAATACTCTAACACATGATACATTTCTGAATCAAGCAAACAGCCCAGAAAACAAATTTAAAGATCAAACTTACTGTCATTTTAATGATACATTAATGAGGAAACCATGCATAGATGTATAAGAATAATACAACAGGGAAGAAGTGTTCTGCACAAATGGCAGAGTGGAGCTCATCTCTAATGACACAGAGATGGAAACCCGAACAGCATGGGAGAGGGGGGAAATCAACTCAAAGGAAAGGAAACTTAGTAACTTGGTGATTTCCTAGAGTGGCCAAGCTAGAAATAACACAAGATTATTAGAAGGAACACTGAGGTCGCATAAAGGGGACCTGTGATAAGCAGCAGTGGAAACGCAGAGAAACCAGAGGCTGCTCAACAGGAAAATAGAGAAATGATCCAAAGTGGATTTAGAATCTGCCAGTCCCAACACAAGAAGAGAGCAGAGAAGTAACATGTGGCAGTGTCAGACATGGAAGACATGACCTCTAGTCTCATTTCTCAGGGTTTCCTCCCGTGTCAGTCACAAATATTTTGGCGCCACCTACCTCAGTCACCACGCATGAGGCTCCCGTGTGTCCAATAACAGTGTGTGCAGAAGTTGCAGACACCGTTAGGGATGATGAGCCTACACACACCTCCCTGCAGGCATTCACAGCACCAGCAGGGGGCGCGCAAGACACACGGAGCACAGGGGATCAACTTGAGAGCAGCTAAGAATATCTGAAGGGTTTTCTTCCCACTACATTGTTGTCTCTGCCAGGACACTCAAGACTGGAGGAACTCTCGTCTCTAAGGCTACACTGCTGTGTGTTCATGGAGGAAGACTTTTTTTATTTAGTATCTAGCTCAGGACCAGATGCACTTTCTGTTCATTAGTGAATCCTTATTTAAACCCGGGTGGCTACACAGTGTAACTCAGTGTTTGGTCTAGAAATACCTGATGATTACTCACTGCCCAGGTAAGTGCACATCAGCCATCCACCATCAGGCATGTCTCCACGTCATTCAGCCCTGGATCATGCAAAGCCCTTGATCCTATTATTTATGAAACATTTTCTATATGAATGTGTTTGTCCACACGTTGCTGTAGCTCCTTTACCTTCCTTGAGAATCTGACAGAGTACACAGAGCACTGCTACTGAAGCTGCTCACCTGCTGACTCAGGGCATCTTCACTGTCACCCCCAAACTCTCTCTGTTTCCTGTCTCCCTCCCCAAGTTTTCTTCCTCCTCCTTAGTCTGCTCTTCACCAGGGAGACTGTGGGGCCCGAGCCATCTGCTCCTGGCCACACAGCCCTGTGGTCGTGATCAACACTGGGTAGAAATCATGCAGACACTCCCTCCAACAGTACATGCATGGAGAGGACTGCTGTCTTTTAAAGCTTACTCAAAGTGTAAGGAGACTTAAATCATTCATGTACATTTAGGCACATGTTCTGTTAAAAAATAATAAGACAATACATTTCAAGAACCATGAAGAGGATCTGCCTGAATTTGTGCCCTCAGAACCATGTGAATCTACAGATGCTGTTGGGCCTGGTGCAAGGATCAACCCCATGCAGAGAGGACCTGGGATCCAGGGCTGTGTGTCAAAAGGGGCAATGGGTAAAAGGCTCCTCCTGATGGCACTGCAAGGTCCACCCTAGCACCCTGAGGTCTGGTCATCCTTGCTGACCATGGCTACACTTGTGCAGGTGACAAAGGGCTGGGTGTGGTGGATACAGCACCAGCAGCAGCATCTTCTCTGTCCTATTAGAAAAGCAGATTGGGCCATGTGTATTTCCTGTTGAAGATCCAACCTGGTGCCTGTCTCGGAGGAGCTGGAGGACTCAGGCCCTGAACAGGACGTGTATGTATTAATACTTTCTCAATTTTCCACTTAGCCTAGGAGTAATTAGGAAGATCTTACCTCACAGAACATATTATGACTTGAAGATGTTAGAACCATAATTTTTTTATTAATTACCAGTAATGAAAGGGCACAGAATCACAGAATAAATTAATGTAGTTCACAGATTTCTCAATACATACCTGAATAATCCAGGGTATGTTACTACACAGACACAGCCCTGCCCAGAGGGCCTGGATTAGCCTCCTCTCTACACCTTTTGTTCTTCAGGGAAAGGAACCATTAAAATATTTCCTGTGTTGTAGAGATCTGCCAGAAACAGAAACAAGGTCATATATAGGGTGGTGGATCAGGATGTTACCCATGGTTTTGTTTCTTGGAGAGAAGACTGAGGAACTCGCTCCCTACAGGGTCATTTGCTGAGGCCAAACATCCTCCCCAATACTATCAACAGTATTATATTTTGGATAGAGCCATGTAATGGAGACATAGGGTAGTGTGGTGTCACTACCCTGTAATTCTGCCCTGCATAGAATAAGACAGGAATATAAACATGCATCCGTGGCCACGCTCTAACACCTAGTGACTTAATGGTCAACCTCATATCCTGGATGATAAAGTGACATTGTCATTCAGAAAACCAACCCAAAAGAAAGTAGATAAAATATGATTAACAAGTGTTCAGTTTGAATTTTAGAGACATTGCTACTGTGCACATGGCGTCCTTAATATATAATTGTTTAAAACAGAAAATTAACATGAGTTAAATATTTTTAATATAGAAATACAACTCAGAGAACAAGAGGAGAAGCTGAATGAACACAGGCAGTAATCACCTATTTGTTCCACAAGGTCCTTTCTGGAGAGGAAGCCTAACACAGATGGCCTCCTCTTCCCAGAGGATTAGAAACTTCTCTGTAGGGTAAACACAGAACTTGCATCTTTATTTCAAGCTTCTGCTGGCTCTGCTCAGGGGGGGACTTGGATTACAAGATGCTTAAAGCAGGAGGCAGGTGGACCTCTACTGACAACAGAAATGACAGTGAAGGAAGCTCTCAAGCAGCATGGATGGAACTATAGGAGAGAGAACAGGGAGACACAGATGGAGCTGTGCTCATTTTGGTTCCTAGAACTGCTACCAGAGCCTGGATGGGAAGAGAGTCAGAAGGGGGTTACAGGAAAGGAGAAGGTCCAGGAGGAATGCATTCCTGGGATCAGGAAAATGGAGTCATCATTGCCCTTCTTCCGCCACTCTTCTAAATTTATCTTCCCACTTATCACAGACTCAAATGCAGCTAGAATTCAGAATAGGAGGTTTCTCTCAGCAGTACAAAAGAAGCAGACATAGCCTGAGCTCAGTGTCTCCTTGATATAGGAAGTGTGCACCCTATATGCAAATATCTGCTCCATCTTTAGATTCATAATCTACTCACAGTTTGTGTAACACAGATCCATCCCCAGACAGGGCTGAGGACTCCCTGAAAGGCAGGGGTGTGGTTTACAAGATGAGACTGCTGGGTCTTCTTCTGTGCCTGGTGACAGCTCCCTATGGTGAGTGCCTTCAATGTCAGACACGGATCCAGGGAAAGGTCACCAAAGCATGTGACTGACCAGATGTTCTTTTTGTTTCCAGGTGTCCTGTCCCAGGTGCAGCTGCAGGAGTCGGGGTCTGGCCTGGTGAAGCCCTCACAGGCACTGTCTCTCACATGCTCAGTCTCTGGATTCTCTATCACAACCAATAGTTATGGTTGGAGCTGGATCCGTCAGCCCCCAGGAAAGAGCCTGGAGTGGTTGGGGGTTATAATCTACCAGGGTAGCACTGTCTATAACCCATCCATTAAGAGTCGCATCTCCATCTCCAGAGACACAGGCAAGAACCAGTTCTCCCTGCAGCTGAACTCTCTCACCGAGGAAGACACAGCCACCTATTACTGTGCAAGACACAGTGATTTGATCCAAGTGTGAGCCCAGACATAAACCACACTGCAGGGAAACTCAGGACCAGCAGGGGGCGGGCTTAACATAGTGTTCTAGAGAAACACCTTCACAGCCCTGTGGTGACAGCCTGGAGGTCTTTTTTAGAAGTTAAGGGGTGGAGATTCTTCTGTGTCGCTGATCCTACATTGTTATGTTTTCATAGAATTTGGCTTTTATTAGTTTCCCTGTCAATTTTATTAGTGATTGCACAGTTCATTTTCAATAAAGCCTTTGTTCACAACATATGTGATTACACTGTCTCAAAAGTTTTAGATGTAGAAATATTTAACTATGAAAACTATTTCTCTGTTGACTACAAGTCTGCCCTCCCCCTTTAGGGCCTCTCATCCTGAAGGGCAATTTCCAATTCTGTTCATGCAGAGACTTTTACTATGCATGGCTGGACATCACTGTGTGTTGATGTGAGTGTTCACCTGTTATTGGAGCTGTTTGTTTCCCCACCCTTGGTGACTTAGGGCCATGCTTTGGAGAGCTGTGGTAGATTTCATTGAGAAGGGGCATCTCTCTGCATCTCATTGGTAGAGAACACACTGTCACAAATCCTGCAGTCATAGGGCCCTGCCCAAACAGTATTTATTGGGACCTAGTGTTAGTAGTGGTGAGCCTCAGAAACTCTTATGGAATGTCTTAAATATCATGTCTGTTTACAATGGTAAGAGAATTTTATATATTTACATTACCCTCAATAAAATTTGAAGGTCTCTGCAAGCTGGCATCGGCATATTTGGAAACACTATTATCTATTTCTTCCACATCTTCCAGTTGACCTGGGAAGAGTGAGGGACCTGACCATGGATCCATGAAATACCAAGGTGTCCACAGCAGAGTCAAGACCAAGAGAGAAGGTCAGGACTTGCCCAAACAGGAACCTGGAATCCAGCTCTCTCTGTGCTTTCTTGAGTCCCTGAGGACAAGACTGGCCCAGGCCTGGACTCTGACTCCTTCTCATGTAAAATGATTAAGGGAGAGATTTGGGATCTTAGGGATTTGGGGATGTTGGAAAATGTTGTTAAGTCAATTCCTTAAGATGCAGATCACAGTTGCTGTATCTCTACACATTCCAATATATAACCATTCATTTGTTCATTGCTCAAAAATTGTGAACAAAATTAAGTATTACAGAAGGAAACTGGGCAAGCATTTTACCATAATTATCTATCCAACTTTCTATCATCTGTCTATTGAACTATTTATCTATATTTCCATCTATCATCATTGTATCCATCTATGCTGTCATATTTCTATTGAACCATCAAGTCTGTATGTATTTGCCTTTCATTTATGTATCTATGTAAATTTATTATTTATTCACATACTTGTTATCTAACTTTTAGTCTTTTTTCTTTGTTATTCCATTTTATTTTAAAGAGAATAAGACAAAGAAGGTCAGTGCAGAGCAGATCAGAACTGGACAACATAGGCAACACAATACTTAACATTAAGACAACCAGATATTAACAATAGCTATCACAATATTTTGTTCACTGCTATAGATGAGCATAGTTTCAAATACAATAATATCAAACTTAACAAAAAAGTATAAAACCATTCAAAGAGTGAAAGAATTACAGGGCATTCTGAACCAAATAACAGAGAAAGATCAATGGATACTCTAGTATCTCATTTTCAGTAAAAAATTTTGTTTATACTTTTACACATATTCAAATCCCAATAAGACACAATGTGATAGATAGAAACAATGGAAATAGAAGAATAGAAGCTTGGGAGGACTTCTAAGAAGGACAGTATTAAATCAGCAATAGCTGTCATAATGTTTTGTTCTCTTCAAAACAGCTGTTCATAGAATCATATATAATACAGTAAAACAAAACAGGATTCATCCAACTGATGAATGAAAACATTGAAAGACTTCAAAGCTATGACATGGGACTCATGATTACCATAATCATATATACTCTTACCAACTTTCATACTAGGGAGACTATACAGTATTTACACATGTGAGTTTGGTTTATTTTGCTTATGATACTCAAGTTGTGTCCATTAATTTATAAATATCTCAATGTGATCATTCTTTATAGCTCAGTAGTACTCCATTGTAAAGAAATATCACAACTTTTTTATCCATTCCTCAATTGATGGGCACTGAGGTTGTTTCCAAGATCTGGCTATTACAAATTGTGCTGTTATAAACATGGGTGCACATATATCACCATGTTGTGATGTTTTCAGATCTTCTGGGAATATGCTTAGAAGTGGAATAGCTGGGTCAAATTGGACCTCCAGACCCAGCTTTTTGAAGAATCTCCAGACTGACCTCCACAGTGGTTGCACCAGTCTACACTCCCACCAACAATGCAGAAGAGTTCTTTTTTCCCCACAGCCTCTCCAACACTTGTTAGTAGTGTTTTCTATCTTGGCCATTCTTTCTGGAGTGAGGTGGAATCTCAGTGTGGTTTTAATTTGCATTTCTCTCATGAAAAATGATGATGAACATTTTTTCATGTATTTATTTGCCATTCGTATTTCTTCATCTGAAAAGTGTGTATTCATCTAATATGCCCATTTTTTGATTAGGTCTTTGAATTTCAGGGTCTGATTTTTTTAAATTTTTTATAAGTTCTAGACAGAAGTCCTTTGTCTGAGGGACTGTCCAATAAGATTTTTTCCAATTTGTGGGTTTTCTTTTCACACTGCTGGAAATCTCTTTTGATGTGCAGAAACTCTTTAATAAGATGTGGTCCCAGTTATTGATTATGGGAAGTATTTCCCATGTAGTTTTAATCTTGTTCATGAATTCTCTTCCTACCACTTTATCTTTGAGGTTTTTACCCACTTTGTCACCAGATGATTTAGTGTTTCTGTTTTAATATTTAGATCTTTGATCCATTTAGATTTTAGGTTAGTACATGGTGATAGCCATGGGTCCAGTTTTAGTCTTCTGCATATGTATAGTAAGTTTTTCCAGCACCATTTGTTAAAGAGACTGTCATTCTTCCAGTGAGCATGTTAGGTCCCTTTATCAAAGATAAGGTGGTTGAGTGAGTTTGTGGTTGTGGTTGTATCTTCCAATCTATTCCACTAATCTTCAGGTCTGTTTTATTCCATTACCATGTTGATTTTATTACTGTAGTTTTGTAGTATAATTTCAAGTCGGGGATTGTAATGCCTCCTGCCTTACCTTTGATGCTTAGAATTGCCTTTGCTATTCTAGGTCTCTTCTGGTTGCAGATTAATTTTAGGAGTGATTTCTCTAGATTTATGAGCTATGTAAGTGGTATTTTGATTGGGATTGCGTTGAATCTGCATAGTAATTTTGCGAGAATGGCCATTTTCACAATGTTTGTTTTTCCTATCCATGAACAGGGGATGTTTTTCCATTTTCTGAGGTCCTCTTTGATTTCCTTTTTCAGGGTATTATTACTTTCACTGTATAGGTCTTTTACTTCTTTCGTGAGATTAATTCCTAAGTATTTCATTTTTTTGGATGCTAGTGTGAAGGGTATGGCTTCTCTTATTTCTCTCTCAGTACTTTTGTTGTTAGTGTATAGAAATGCTATCAATTTTTGAGTATTGACTTTATATTCAGCTACCTTGCTGAATTTATTTATTATATCTAGGAGTCTTTCAATAGAGTTTTGGGGGTCTTCTATGTAAAGTATCATGTCATCTGCAAATAATAATTTAACTTCCTCTTGTCCTATCTTTACTCCTTTTATTTCTCTTTCCTGTCTTATTGCTCTGGCTAGTATTTCCAGTACTATGCTGAATAGCAGTGACAGGGGACATCCTTGTCTTGTGCCTGATTTTAAGGTTAAGGCTTTCAGCTTTTGACCATTTAATATGATGCTGGCTGTTGGTTTGTCATAGATGGCCTTTATCTTATTGAGGTAAAGACCATGTATTCTAATTCTCTGTAAGGTTCTTATCATGAATGCGTAGAGGACCTTATCAAAAGCTTTTTCTGCATCTATAGAGATGATCATGTGGTCCTTCCTTTTGGCTCTATTGATATGGTAGATTACATTTATTGATTTGTGTATGTTGAACCATCCCTGCATTCCTGGGATGAATCCTACTTGGTCATGGTGTATAATCTTCTTGATGATTTGCTGCATCCTGTTTGCCAATATTTTATTGAGAATTTTTTCATCTATGTTCATTAGGGAGATTGTCCTATAGTTCTCTTTTTAGTTGGGTCTTTCTCAGGTTTTGATACTAGCATAATATTTGCTTCCAGGAATGACATAGGAAGAATTGCTTCCCTTTCAATTTCATTGAAGAGTTTGAGGAGTGTCGGAATTAAGTCTTCTTTGTAGTTCTTGTAGAATTCTGCAGTGAATCCATCTGGGCCTGGTTTCTTATTTGTGGGCAAGAACTTAATTTCATTTTCACTTTCAGTAACAGAAAAAGGTTTCTGCATTTTTACATCTTCCTGATCCAAGTTTGGTAGTTCATATGTATCTAGGAATCTGTCTATTTCTTCTGTTCTATCGAAACTATGAGAGTAGTGGTTGTCGAAATATGTGTTGACGATCTTCTCTATTTCTGCCAAGTCTGTAGTAATTTCACATTTTTCATTCCTTATTGCATGAATCTGAGTTTTTTCTTTCCTTTTTTTAATAAGGTTTGCCAGGGGCTTATCAATTTTCTTTATCCTTTGAAAGAACCAACTCTTTGATTCATTGATCCTTTGTACTGTTTTCTTAGTCTCTATTGCATTAATTTCTGCACTGAGCTTTATAATTTCCTCTCTTCTTTTGGCTTTGGGCTTGGCTTGTTCTTCTTTTTCTAGATGTTTGAGTTGTAGCATCAGGTTGTTGATTTGTGTTCGTTCTGTCTTCCTGATGTGGGAACTCAATGCAATAAATTTTCCTCTTAGGACTGCTTTCATTGTATCCCACAAAATCCGGTAAGTTTTGTTTGTATTTTCATTTGTTTGTATATCTTTTTTAATTTCTTCTTTAATTTCCTCTGTGACCCACTGGTTGCTCAAGAGTGTATTACTCAGTTTCCATGTGTTTGTGAGGTTCTTATAGTTGCTTTTATCATTAATTTCTAGTTTCATGGCACATGATCCGATAACATGCATGGGATAATTTCAATTCTTTTGCATTTACTTAAATATATTCTGTGAGCTAGTATATGGTCTATTTTAGAGAATGTCCCAAGTACTGCTGAGAAGAAGGTATATTCTGACGTTGTTGGATGGAACACTCTGTATACATCTATCAAGTCCATTTGTTCACAGGTGTGATTCATTCTGTTATGTCTTTGCTGATTTTCTGTCTAGTTAATCTGTCCCTCTTTGTCAATGGTGTATTAAAGTCTCCTGTTATAATTGTGTTATTGCTTATTTGATTTTTCATTTCTGTTATTATTTACTTTATATAGCTGGGTGCTCTGGAATTTGATGCATATATATTTAAGATTGTTATCTCTTCCTCTTGAAGTTTTCCCCTAACTAGTATGTAGTGACCTTCTTTATCTCTTTGGATGATTCTTGGTTTGAAATTCACATTGTCTGCAAACAGGATGGCTACTCCCGCTATTTTTGGTTTCCTGCTGCATGAACTATTGTTTTCTATCCTTTGATTTTCAGTCTTTGAGTGTCCTTTTGGGTTAGATGGGTTGCTTGTAAACAGCATATGGTTCGATGTTGTTTCTTGATCCATTCTGCCAGTCTGTTTCTTTTGATTGGTGAGTTGAGGCCATTTACTTTAATGGTTATAACTGTTATATATTGGTTTATTGTTGACATTTTATCTTTCTGCTGTTGTGTCTTTAGCTTTCCATTCTGTTTAATTGTCTTCCTTGCTTGGTAGTGTTATCCTATGTTTATCTAGAATGTCTTTTAGTATTCTTTGTAGGGTTGGTTTGGTGTTCATGAAGTTCTTCAACTGCTCTTTGTCATGGAAGTATCTTATTTCTCCATCCATTTTGAAGGACAGTTTTGCAGAATATGTCAGGCTGGGTTGTAAGTGGCTTTCCTTTAGGATCTGAAATACTTCGCTCCATGCTCTTCTTGACTTTATTGCTTGTGTTGAGAAGTCTGCTGTGATTCTGATAGATTTTCCTTTATAGGTGACCTGTCTTTTCTAACAGGTTTTAGTATTCTGTTCTTGTGGTGGATTCTTGGGATGGTGATTATTATGTGTCTGGGTATAGTTTTATTTTGGTTATGGCTGTTTGGAGTTCTATACACTTCACCTATCCAAATGTCAGTTTCTGTTCTCATTTTTGGGAAGTTTTCAGCTATTAATTCTGTAAATATCCTCTTGATATCATTTTGGCTGCTCCCTTCTTTTTCATTTATCCCTATTAATCTTATGTTATTTTTCTTTGCATCATCTTACAGATGTTGAATTGTTATTTCCTGATTCTTTGTTATTTTGAAGAGAACTTTCCTTTCTTGTTCACTGGCTGCAATCTTATCTTCAAGGTCTGAAATACTATCTTCACTTTTGTTGAGGCAGTTTTGGCAGCTTTCAGTTGCATTTTTGATTTCCTGTATATCTCTTTGAATCTGCTTTATGTATTCTGTTTGTTTCTTACAGTGTTCATTCAGGGATTCTATCTGTTTGCTTTGTTCCTCTAATTTTTTAGCTGTGTCTTCACTAGATGTGTTCACTATTTCTTTCACTATTTTTATCATTTCTTCTTTTACCTGGGCAAGTACTTCTGATTTGAATTTCTCCATAGCTTCCCCTAGTTGTATCTTTATTTCATTTGATATCATTTCAGACATTTCAGGTGTATGGCTCCTTTTTTCTTCTATGTACATGGCTCCTAAGCTTTCTTGGGGTGGGCTGGAGTTTTGAGCCTGCCTTTTGGTCTTTCCTTTTGTCATTTTTCTATATTTCCTTGCTTTGAGTGGTGTTCCGAAGCTTCCTCTGGATGTGTGATGAGTTACCTCCTGCACCTTCAGTTCCTGGAGCCCCAATGTCTTGCCCCCAGGCTCTTGCCTCCCTAAACTGAAAGGTTGAACCTGGGCCTCATGAACTGGGGCCCGCAGATTCTTGGGCCGCAGTTCCATGTCCAAGGGGGTGAGTATGATCTCAACTGCTGGGAGTTCTGGTTTTAAGCTCTCCCAAGGCCAGCCCACACCGAGCTGTCCGGCCCCCAGCTGGCCCTCCACCTCCCAAACTGAGAGAAGGCCACTGAGCATGTTGCTTCTGGGACTTGGTCCAGCTTACCTGGTAGCTATCCAGAAGCTCAATTGCCCAGAGCACAGGTCGCCAACTCTCCACAAGCCCACCTTGGGGCAGCAGGACTCACCTCGCAGGGTCCTAACTCCCCTCTGTAGGATCTTGGATCCCTAAATTGTAAGGTGGATGCTGGGCCTGGGGAACTGGAGCCCGTGGAAACTAGGGCTGCAGTCCTTTGTTCTAGGGAGTGGGAGAGATCTCCCGGGTGGTTAGTCCCCCAGTTCAACTTCCACCTCCGGAACTGAGAGAAGGTCACTGAGCATGCTGTACTAAGGTGGTGGAACTTCTGGGACTCGGTCCACTGTACTTTTAGCTAGCCAGAAGCTCAATTTCCCATGGCCCAGGTCGCCAACTCTCCACCTGAGCTGAAATTCTTAACCCTAAAGCTTGGGCCCATATTACCTCAGTTTTGGTGGTCACTGCATTTCCTGCCACCTGAGTACCTTGGTGGAAGTAACTACTGCCATCTGTGAAAAGGTTGGCTTCAGGTTGGGCAAGCAGGATATCAGTCAGGTGAGCTCAATGGCTTGAAGCAAAGACAATAATGTCCATACAAATATATATGGGAATTGAGGGTTCATCATCAGGCAGGAGAGTCACTGGTTTGAGGGCAGAGCTAGACAGGAACTTGATGTGCTCAGTATCCAGTAGAAGGGCTTGGTACAGGACAATGTGAACATTGGAAAGCCATCTATGGGGAGGGGACTAGAATAGTGTCTCCATAAAATTTGGGGTCACTATTTGGAGTCTTGGCCAAAACTCAACTTAGAGGCTTCCTTGGTGAGTATTGTGGTGGCTGCAGTTGTTTGAAGCCAATTTGGTCACCCCGCAGCCCTGGCATCTAATCACCAGAAGAGATAAGCAACAGGCCTCTTTCAGGATTCTGGGTACTTGGTTAAGACCCCTTTTGCTACTCCATGACTCTTGGCCACAAGTAATTGGAAAGGTTTGACTAAGTCAGGGAAAGCAAGGGCTGGAGCATTCATGAGAGCCTGTTTTAAATCATTGAAAGCTTTTTCCTCTAACTCAGTCCCGGTTAAATGTCCAGGTGGATCCCCTCCAGTAGATGTGTAGTGTGGTTGAGACATTTCAGCAAAACCCAGGATCCACAACTGGAAGTAGCCCAAAGCACTTAGAAATTCTCTAACTTGATGCTTGGATTTTGTGGAAAGGATTTTTAAGATAGCCTCTACACATTTCTCTGACAAAATCCATTTTCCTTCTTCTAATATATACCCCACATAAGTGACTTTGGGCAGGCAGAGCTGTGCCTTTTTGGCAGAGACTCAAAAGCACAGTTTGTGTAAGTTTCTCAATAGGATTCTGTGGTTTTCAGACAAGAGGACACATCTGTAGTGGCCAGTAGTAAATCATCTACAGATTGAAGCACTGTGATTGAGGGATGTTCTGCCCAAAAATCTTGGAGATCTCTGCTCAGGGGCTTGACAAGTGGAGTTGGCACATTTTTGAAGCCCTGAGGTAAACATGTCCAAGTCAGTTGTACTGATTCTCCCATCTTAGAGCCTGACCATTCAAAGGCAAACAGGGGTTGACTTAACAGAGAGAGCAGTAGAGAGAAGAAGGCATCCATCAGGTCCAATGTGAAGTAGCAGGTGTTCATAGGAGGCAGAAAACTGAGCAAAGTATATGGGTTAGGAACAGTGTGGTATAGAGTCATGACTCTTTCACTTACCTCTCAGAGGTCTTGGACAGGCTGATAATCTAAAGTCCCAGGCTTCTGGATGGTTAACAAAGGTGTGCTCCAAGCTAACTTATAAGGAATCAGGATATTGGCCTTTTTCAGCCTTTGAGTGTGCTTGGAAATTCCTTCCTTGGCCTGCAAGCTGAGTGGATATTGGTGGACTTGGATCAGGGTGGCCCCAGGGTTAAGGGTGACTACAAGTGGAGGTTGATTGATTTTAAGACTTGGTGGGTTGGATTCTTCCCAGACCCCAGAGATCTCCTTGTGCCATTTTTGTAGCGATGAAGTTGGGGGGAGTCCACCAGGGGTAAGTCCTCCAGAAACAAGTATCCTTCAGTCAGAGGACAAGTAAAAAAACATAACAGAAGGAGGAGTGGTAGTCACTTCTGATCTAGCTTCCTGGAGATCTCTAGTCTTTCTGTGAATCCAAGAGTCACTGATGGGTTTGTGCCCTCAAAAAAGCCTGCAACTTGTGGAGCAAGTCTTGTCTGATCAGGGGGTAAGGACATTTGGGCATGACAAGGAAAGAGTGGGTTAGGGACCCTCTGGTCACATCCATAATACTGGCCTGAGTCCATGGGCAAACTTTTATTTTTCCAGTTGCTCATCTTGGTTTGAGACCAGGTACCATCTGCATGTTTCAGGACTGAATCGCTCACTCCTGTTTTGACCAACAAATTGTCACTTTTGGCTCCATACCATAGGAGTTAATCAGGGTTTTCTGGGGCTGAAATAACACTGAATCAAGATGTTTGGATTGGAGGTGGTCTTTTCTGGAGCTCTGGACAGTCCTCTTTCCAGTGGCCCTGTTTTTTTTTTTTTACAAAAGACACACTGGTTTTTGGCTGGTGAAGCCCTTTTAGATTAGGGGGATTCCCTGAGTCACGTTTGGTTTGGGGATTTTCCTTTTCTCCTAGGGCAAGAAAGACCATTGTCATCCTCTTAAGTCCTGTGTATATTCTCAGTTGTTGAAGACATTTTGGGCTATCTACACTAACTCTGAGAGTGCCTTACCTATGAATCCTTCTAGGCTTTGAAGCTTTTTTCTAATATCTGGGGCTGACTGGAAGACAAATGCAATATTTAAGGTGCATATATTCTCAGGTGCCTTTGGATTAATAGGTGTATAAATATAACATGCCTCTAGGAGGTGCTCCAAGAATGCAGATAGAGCCTCATCAGGTCCCTGACTCATCTCTGAAACCTTAGACAAATTAGTTAGCTTCTGAGCAGCTGCTTTTAAAGCACTCAAAAGAGTGTGGCGACACCATTGGAGAGCCTCCTTACTTTGTGAATTGTTGGGGTCCCAAGAGGGTGAATGAGGGGAAACATGAGGTCCAATTGAGCCAAGTCACAACTACCATGGCGACCCAATCCCAGGACCAGCTTGTGCCCCAGGGTGCAGATGCATACTCTTTCCTGAGAAGTGAAAAGAATCTGGAGAAGCTGTTCACAGTCATCCCAGGTGGGCTGATGTGTGGAAAAACAGACACAAGGAGGCAAATGAGCCCCTGGAGGTTTTGAGAGCATGAGGGGCTTTGTTATTTTCAGTTATAGCAATCACTGGTGGAGAAAGGGATATAGACTAGGAAGGGTCTGGGAGACTCCTCACCAGAGACATTTTCACGGAGAGATAAAAAAAGGAGCTGGGGGTGGGGACAGAAGCATAGTCTGGAGAAGAGGGTTCTGGGGTAGAATCTCTAGAAAAGGGGCAACTGCTATGGGTGTGTGAGGGAGAAGGAAAGTCGATTTCTTCAGGGGAAGAATGGTAGGGAGGGGGAGCAACACACAGAGAGATCAAGGGTGAGGAGTCAGGAGTAGGGTAAGAACAGGGAGAGGTTTGGGAGAGGCAGGTTTTACAACCATGATAAAAGTGCAGCATTTGTGATGGCAGGAGGGGACCCATTTAGGGGCACCCAGAGCCAAGTCAATCCAGGTTTGTATATAAATAACTTGGCCAGCGTGTCCCAGTGTCCCAAAGAGGACCTGATGGCGCTGTCAGCACAAAGAGAAATTAAAAGTTCCTTCCAGAGGACAAGAGACTCCAAAAGCAGGCCATTCAAGTTCACAAAAGTTTGGAGCTTCACTGGGTAAGCAGGTCTCCAACAAAATTCTGTTTTTTCTACACATCAGCCCACCTGGGATGACTGTCAACAGTTTCTCCAGATTATTTTCACACGTCTTGCAAACATAGGGCACTGCCTAGGCATTACTTATTAGAACCTAGAATCAGTAGCAGTGAATCTCAGAAACTCTTGCAGAATATCTTAAAATCATGTCTGTTTAAAGTGACTTTCCTATATTTACATTACCTTCCATAAAATATGGACATCTATGGTAGCTATTTTCACCATGTTTCGATACACAGCTGTCCACTTCTTCCTCGCCATCAGTTGACCTGGGAACAGTGAGGACCTGATCATGGATCCATGGAAGAACAAAGTGCCCACAGCAGAGTCAAGACAAGAGAGGAGGCCAGGGCTTTACCACACAGGAAGCTGGAAATAAGCTCTCTCTCTGTTCAGTCGTAAATACCCGGACTCTGACACCTACATCTTCTGAAATCATTGAAAGAGAGAGCTTTGCCATCATCAGGATTTGAGGACATAGAAGAAAAATGTTAAGAATATTCCCTAAGATGCAAATCATCGTGGCCATATCTCAATATGCTCAAATATGTAAGCAGTCATTTATTCATAGTTTCAAAATTAGGGAAACATAAAATATTACCTAGGGAATCTTGGCAAGTATTTTATATAATCTATCCATCTATCTATCATCTATTGATCTATGTGTCTCTGTATCCATCTATCATCATTCTATCCATCTATGATGCGTTATATTTCTATATAGGCAAATACAGGCGACACTGTATTTGCCTTTCATTTATGGAAGCACTATAAACTCATTATTTACCCACATACTTGTTTTCTATTTTCAATTTTTGACTTGTAATTATCTGTCACTCAGGCATGTATCATCTGAAATTTAACTATTTTCTATCACTCTGTCCACCCCCATTTAACTGTATCATCTGTTATCTACTTATCATTGATGGATGTGTTAAATGCCTTATTAATGTACATAAGATCAAAAACTGTCAGTGTCTAATTAGTAAAAGTTAATATACTTGTGAACTTTTCCTAAGAGGCTGAGAACAAGATGTGACCCACAAGACTGCTTTCCCATGATTTACTTCCTCATGTAAATCAACTGACATCACTGAACTGAGAAATACTTGCTTAACAATTAAGCTTCCATTTAACATAAATCTAGAAGTTCCTGTCCTGAGTATTTGCTATACTAGAATAAAATCTAATGTTCACTGTGCAATCAGTAATCGTGCAACACAGTTAATGTAATGTGTGTACTGAAAATAACATCAGCACACATGACTTTTAAGTTTGGAGCAGGTGCTCAATCTAGAAATCATCCATAGACTGACTATGGTCTTTCCATAAAAGCAATATGTCTTCCTGCACATGATTCAGGAGTCGGGACCTGGCCGAGTGAAGCCCTCAAAGACCCTGCTCCTCACTGGGCCCTGTATGTTAACTCCCTCACTGGTGATGTCTCTGGGGCTGGATCCACCAGCATAGAGAGGACACTGAACAGAGGGGGCAAGATGATGAGAGCTGAGGCCCAGCTGATAACTCATAGCTGATTCACTGAGTTATCATCACCTCTGACTAGAAAGGACTTCTGGGGCAAAAAAGGAAAGCAATGGAAGAGAAGAGGGCCAAGTCTGGGGATCCAAATAGCACCAGGAAGAGTAGAAAGAACAGGGGCAGAGAAGGAAGTGGGGAGCCAACTACCTGTCAACCTCCAGAGTGTCCTTTCTGGCTTAGTATTATGTGAACTGAGCAGACACCACTATGAATCCACTCCAGGTCACATATTATGTTTCCAAGCTCCAAACTGCAAAGAATGTAAGGGTTTTGTTGATGATCAATTACAATACACATGCATACAAATATATTACATATTTATGTATTCATCTTCTTCTGAAAATAAGTGGAAAGACAATTAAGACTTTTTACATTGTATAGATTTCTGATTTTAAGAATTTAAGTGCTTAAGAATATCCAGTCATCATGCTCATCACCATCAATTCACCTGCTAATTCCAGTGGGGAAATATTATTTCATGAATGGCTAAATATTTCAATTTGAAAAATGTAGCATAAAAGAAGACATAGGAAAGACAATTTGTAGAAAAGTATAAGAGAATTTATGGGTACCACTTCATGACCTATCTGGAGCATAAAAATGATTACATCAATTTTTGACCAATTATATATATGTCAAAATGTATCTCATTAATTCATAATTGAAATTAATATGTATTCCATATAGAATTATTATTGGAAAATAAAATCACAGAGAGATCATAAGTCAAGATGCATCACACTCGGGAGTATACGTATGATGGAATCATGGTAGTCTAATTATGATGAGAAGTTGGAAGGCAGAAAATCATGTCATGTTCTCCCATTTGAAGAAGCGGTTTGGCAACATACTGAGCCTGACCTCTCTGTCTCATAGGTTTTAAGGACCAGCTCAGCACTGTGGGAAGATTTCTAGACCCAGATCTATAAGATGCTCTTATCATACATGAGCTCACGTCTCATAGGTCTGTTGTGCTCCTTGCTCTGTATGCACATCTGCAAAACACAGAATCTCTAATCTCATACATATATAACTGTGAGAAAACTAAGTGTTTTTCACAACACAAATACATAGTGAGGAACCATGTCCTCATTAGTATTATTAGTATTGCAAAATATTTCCCAGAACATTCTCATATGCACTGTACCTTCACTATCTGAGGCATCCACAATGCAGGAGTCTCTGTAGCAGGAGGCACAGCCCAGAGTGAGCCCAGAGTGAGCCCAGAGTGGACCCAGTGGCTCTGTCAAGGAGCCCAGCGCTGGATGCCAAGTGTACCTGCTGCAGGACTGGACCTGAACACAGATGGTGCCATGGAGTTTGCAATGAGCTGGCTTTTCCTTCTTGGTGTTTTAATAGGTAATTCATGGAGGACAATTCTCAGTATGTAAGTGGACATGTTTGGGAGAAACAGCTCACCTGTGTGACAGTTTCCTGAACAGGATGTCTCTGTGTTTGCAGGTGTCCAGGCTGAAGTGCAGCTGGTGGAGTCCAGGATAGACTAGGTGCAACCTGGGCCCTGAGACTCTCCTGGATGGCCTCTGTATTCACCTTCGGCAATGACTGGATTATCTTCCTCTAGCAGCTCCAGGGAAGAGGCTACAGTGGGTATCAAGTGGTGGTAGCACATAGTACCCTGAATGAATGAAGGGCTGATTCACCATATCCAGTGGGAACTCCAGGAACACACAGTATCTGAAAATGACCAGCCTGAGATTGGGAGACACAGCCATATGTCACCATGCAAGAGACACAGTGAGGAGACGCCAGTATGATCCCAGACACAAAACTTCCTACAGGGTACCCAGCACCAGCAAGTAGCACTCAGGTCACAGAGACAGCACAAGATGTACCTCAAGGGAAGAGTTAGAAGAAGATGAAAAGTGGTTTCCTGTCATGATCCAGAACTTGTTCTTTATATTATGCTGATCTCCAGGTACTGCAATTTCATATGTCTGTCCTTACCTCGGCAGTCTCTCAGTTAGACATCATCATTTGTCTAGAATTCATCTTACTTTGTAGCTGAATAGTAGTCCATTATTCATAGCTAATACATTTTCTTTATACATTGATATATTTATGGTACACAGGCTGATTCCAAGATTTAGCTGTTATGAATCATGCTGTACACAGGTTGATATGCATATAGTGTTGATGTGTGATGCTTTTAGATGTTTGGTGAAGATGTGTAGAATGGGAATAACTGTATCATGTGGAATTTCTACATTCAGTTCTTTGTAAAATATCCATATAGATTTAAAATGTCTAAACTGGTTTCCATCCCTGGCCACAGTGTAGCAGGTTTCCTGGCAAGGAAAGTTAACATGAAGCAGCCTGAGGATGGTCACCAGCTTGCCTGATAATGGGTTGTGGGAGGGAAGCAGGGGATGAAGGGACTGCAGAGCAGCCTCAGGACAACCGAGGATGACACCTGTGCTCCCTGCTTCTTGTGTGTATGATTGTGCAAGTGTCCATGTATGTTAATACTTCTCAGGGGCACAGGTTTTATATGGGAAGTATATGCCTTATATCTGGTAAAGCTTTTACAGATAAACAACAGGTGAGAACAGAAGAAGAGTGAGACAGATAACAACAGTCAACAATGAGAGAGCCTCTAACAGGCACCAACACGATCACCTTTCTGTTTCCTCTCAGCAAGCAGCGAAATGCAGCAAAGTCACACAAGTTTTCACCATGGGGAGAGAGGACGTGAACTTCAGCAGGTGTGTCCCTGTCTGTCCAGGAGCCAGATCAGGCAGCTCTCCACAGCCTAGGAGAGGGTAGAGCCAGGCAATGGGCATAAACTAAAGGCACAGTGTCCAATTTAGATAACACAACAGTTTGTGAAACTTCCATTGTTTTACATGATTACAAAATGTGCGACATCAATAAAAATCCATGATTGGTATGCAGAGTCAAAAGGTAATATAGCTCAATTGATACATACATAGCAAGGCTCTATACCATAAATAGCATAAGTTTTTCACTACTATCATTGTTACCAAACTTCTTCAGGACACTCACAGCTGCTGTGTGCCATGCCTTCTCTGAGCTATCATCCCCAGAGCTGGCTATAGAGCAGGAGGACATGGAAAACAGCCCAGCCCTCACCCTGCAGCTCCACAGAGGAGCCCAGTCATGGTGCCCAGCTGCTCACACTCGGTGATCAGGACTGAGAAGAGACAGCTCACCACGGAGTTCACAGTGAGCTGGGTTTTTCTTCTTGCTGTTTTAAAAGGTAATTCATGAAAAAACAAGAGATACTGAGTGTGTGAGTGGATATGAATGGGATAAACAGTGGACATGTGTGATAGTTTCCTGAGCAGGATGTCTCTGTGTTTGCAAGTGTCCTGTGTGAGGAGCAGCTGGTAGAGTCCAGGGGAGGCTTCGTGCAACCTTGGGTGGGGGGGTCCCTAAGACTCTCCTGCAAGGTCTCAGGATTCACCTTCAATAACTACTGGATGGACTGGATCCACCAGGGTCCAGGGAAGGGGCTGGATTGGCTCACAAACATTAAGTATGATGGTGGTAGCACAAACTATGCAGACTCCATGAAGGGCCAATTCACCAATTCCAGGGACAATGACAAGATCATGCTGCATCTGCAGATGAGCATCCTGAGACCCAAGGACACGGCCCTGTAATACTGTGTGCGAGACACAGTGAGGCAACATCAGTGTGAGCCCAGACCTCACTGCACAGGTGTACAGGGGGCACGCAAGACACACAGCTCAGAGTCTTCCCCAGAGCACATCTAAGGTACTGTGCAAGGAAAGAAAATAACAAAGGTTGAGAAGAAGAGGACAAGGAGATGGCTCTTGTGCAGTAGGGAAGTGGTCCAAGGTAGCAAGGGCGAGTGGTTTTCTTGTGTAGCAGAACCAAATGACCTAAATTATTGTAAACATTACAAAGCATAACATGAGCTCAGTAAGATTAACATCCACAGGAATGAAACATGGAATAAGGAAATTGGAGGAGGGGGTTGGAGGTGAGGGGGCAGAATGGGATTTAAGAAAGAGCATAACTGTAGTGTGTGCAACTAACCACTCTCCAGGATGACTGTCGAGTGTATGAGCTGCAAAAATATAGCAACAAAATTAAAATATAAAGAAAGTGAGGTGAAATGTGGGTTGCTGTCCTGGTCTGTGGTCACTTCAGGTAATATTTGTCCCTGATCCTTCAAATTCACATGTCCATCCTCACCTCGAAATCTCAGCCTATTTGCTATTGTTTGGATAGGACATATTCTCAGTTGTGCAGAACTCACATTATAGTGGGTCAAAATGATTTGGCCCTGTTCAACTGGCCCAGGTCGTGGTAAAGCTCGGGGAACCTGTAATCGTGTGGATGGAAGCTGGATACACAGTGAGGGACAGGCAGTGTGAGCCCAGCCACAACCCTCAGCTCTGCTGGAATCAAGACCCACAGACTCTGCTCCTCACAGCCCAGGAGTGTGCAGGCCCTTCAAAGCGAGCTGAGGAACACTCAGCTGGATCACATTGCCCAGGAATGAGCCCTTCCAGGTCCTAGCACAGGAGCAGCAGCATGGAGACCCTCAGGGCATTTTAGCTGCTGAGACCCTGGATCCTCGTTACTCCTCATCCACCTTTGACCCATTTCCCTCTGTGAAAATGGGGTAACAATGGCTCTGTGTGCCTTTCATTCCATGATCTACATGTATGTTTGGATAATAACATTTTTCACATAATTCTGATAATCATTCACAAACTTATTGAAATAATTTATATATCAATGTCACCAATTAAAAGTTTAAAAGTTCACTTTTGTGAATGTATGCTATGAAAACTGCACCCATCCATACAAAGTCCTTTTAAATCATATTCCTAAATTCCAAAGGTACACAAGACATTTTTCGCTGTCCCTTTCCGTTCTGGTACAGAACACACCCTGATCCCCCCAAGTGAGAACAAATCTATGTCTGCCCTTATGGATTTGCCCTTTCTGGAAATTTTTCTTGAGGTTCCTAAAATAGGGATGGTTTTATCCAAATTCAATATTTAGCAAAATAATTTCAGTTGTTTGCATTTTATGCCACTTCCTGTGGTTAAGATACAAATTACAGGAAATACACTTACTACTGTGAATGGGGAAATATTAGAATGCTTGAAAATGGTGGTGAAAATGAGAGATTTCCTAGCTCATCTACTAGTTTAGTATCTTTTAAAATTAACACAAGGAATCCCTATATGACTTTACAATTGAGTAATTAGCCAAGAGTATTGAAACTACATTTATATAAAATTTTGTAAACTAAGGTTCCTGTAAAAATTTCTCACAGTAACCAAAATGTAGAAACTCCAAAGGTCTATCAATTCAGAGAGGGCAATTAATAATTTATGTCCACATGTGGGATGTTCCTCATCCATAAAGAAAATGAAATGTATATCTTTGTGATTGCATGAACGTTCTTTCAAAAACATACCCATACATGCAAAAGTCCCCACATGGGTGACTCTACAGACAAGTAATATCCACATTTTTATATCATTACATCCAGAAAATAGAGTTACAACTTCCAGGGATGTAATGACATGAATTACACAGTGAAAAAATAGAAATATCATGCATTTTCTTACAGTGGCAAACATACAGAGTAGGTACTGTTAGGACAGGTTCACAAATAATTTAATACTGAAAATCCCATTGAACTGCATACTAAAAATTTGATCTCATTGTATGTGGGTAAAATTCCTGCAAAGTGTCATATAACAGATAAACCAAAAAATCTAACACATAATGCATTTCTGAAGCAAGAAAACAGCCCAGAAACCAAATGTAAAGTTCAAACTTACTGCAAAGTTTTAGTGACACACTAATGTGGAAATCATGCATAGTTGTATAAGAATAATACAACAAGGAAGAAGTGTTCTGCACAAATGTCACAATAGAGCTCATCATTAATGACACAGAGAAGGAAACTGGAACAGAATGGGGGGAAATCAACTCACAGGAAAGGAAACTTAGAAACTTGGTGATTTCCTAGAGTTGCCAAGCTATAAATGACACAGGTTTATTAGAGGGAACACTAAGGTGACAAAAAGGGAACCTGTGGCAAGGAAAGCATCATAGATGGAGAGAAAGTAGAGGCTGCTCAACAGGAAAATAGAGAAATGCTCCAAAGTGGATTTAGAATCTGCCACTCCCACCACAAGATGACAGCAGGCACTTGACAGCTTGACAGCATCACATATGGAAGATGTGACCTCGAGTCTCATTTCTCAGGGTCTCCTCAAGTGTCAGCCACCATGCATCAGGCTCCTGTGTGTCTAATAAGTGGGTGGAGAAGGTGCAGACCAGGTTAGGTGTAAGGAACCCACATACACACCTTCCTGCTGGAATTCACAGGACCAACAGGGGGCGTGAGGGCACAGGGAGCACAATGTTGCCACATGAAAGCAGCTGAGAATACCTGAAGTGTTTTCTTCCCACTACATTGTCCTCTCTGCCAGGACGCTAGAACCTGGAGGAGCTCTCGTCTCTAAGCCTACACTGTTGTGTGTTCATGGAGGAAGCCTTTTTGTTTTTTGCCATCTAGCTCATGACAAGATGCACTTCACGTTCTTCAGTGAATTCTTATTTAAATGTGGGTGACTATACAGTGTAACTCAATATTTGGTCTAGGAATAACTGATGATTACTCGCCCCGTGTTAGGTGCACATCTGCCATCCTCCATCATGTGCATCTCCACGTCTTCCAGTCCTGGTTCATGCAAAGCCCTTTGATCCTAATGTTTATGGAACATATTCTATGCAGATGTGTGTGTCCACACATTGCTGTAGGTCCTTTACCTTCCCCTGAGTACTTGAAAGAGGACACAGAGCACCGCTACTGAAGCTGCTCACCTACTGACTCAGGGGTATCTTCCCTGTCACCCCCAAAGTCTCTCTGCTTCCTGCCTTCTTCCCCAAGTCATCCTCCTCAGCCTGCTCTTCACCAGGGAGCCTGTGGGGCCTGGTCCATCCCCTCCTGGTCTCACTGCCCTGTGATCATGATCTAACATCTGCGAGTCATAATAAATTCATGCTCCCTCCAACAACACATGCAAGGGGGAGGACTGCTGTCTTTTTAAACTTACTCAAAGTGGAAGAATACTTAAGTCATGTATGTTCAAGTACATTTTCTTTAAAAAATAATAAGACAAAGCATTTCAAGAACCATGAGGAGGGGCTGCCTGAATTTGTGCCCTCAGAACCATGTGAATCTTCAGATACTGTTTTGGCCTGGTGCAAGGATCAACCCCATGCAGAGAGGACCTGGAAATCAGGGCTGTGTGTCAAAGTGGGCAGTGGGAGAAAGGCTTCTCTTGATGGCACTGTGGGGTCCACACTAGCACCTTGAGGCCTGGTCATCCTTGATGACCATGACTACACTTACACTGGTAACATAGGGCACCATCCCTTGTGTTGTAGATGTGGTGGGTATAGCGGCAGCAGCAGCACCTTCTCTGTCCCACTAGAAAAGCAGATGGGGTCGTGTGTGTTTCCTGGTGAGGTTCCTACCCAGTGCATGCCAGGGGAGAGCTGCAGGACTCAGGCCCTGATCAGGACATCTTTGTATTAATACTCTCTCAGGTTTCCATTTCCCCTATGAGTCACTGTGACTGTTTTACCTCAGAGAATCTGTTGTGACTTGCAGATGTCAGATTCATAATTTCTTAGATGTATTACCTGTAATGAAAGGGCACAGAATCACTGAATAAATTGACATAGTTCACAGATGTCTCCCATGGAGATCTGAAGAATCCAGGGTGTGTTACTACACAGACATAGCCCTGGCCAGAGGGCCTGGATTAGCCTCCTGTCTACACCCTTTATTCTGCAGGCAAAGGAGCCATTAAAATACTCCCTGTGCTGTAGATATGTGCCAGAAACACACACAAGGTCAGAAACACACACAAGGTAGAGCAGTATGTGCCCCTGGTTGTGTCTGTTGGAGAAGAGACTTCCTGAACCACTTCCTGAAGGGTCATCTGCTGAGGCCAAACATCCCGTCTGTGATTAGCCTTCTTTTTTGGATAGAGCAGTAAAATGGAGACATAGGTTAGTGAGCTAGAAAAACATTACCCCATGGTTTCAAGGGAAACCACTAAGGACATAAGGAACCAAGTCAAGCACAGGAAAGGAGCAGACAGGGATGTTACAGATTCAGGTCTCACACAGGGAGCCCCAGCCTGACCACAGAGGACCTGTGCAGGTCTACAAGATCCAGAGTTTACAGCTTAGAATAGGCTCTGGGGTTTCACCCCACTCGCATCCCCACAATCACTCCCATGGACAAATGTCTGCCTGAATGGGGCACAAACACTGGTGCTTGCCACAATGTGGGGAGGTTCCCTCACCCTCTGTGTAATTGCCCAAGAGAAACCATAAGAGATTCTTACAGTGACATAGCGCATATCCTAGGTGGATCCTGCACAGAAGTATGGGGACTCAAGACCCCACCCTAATTATGTCTGCTATGCTCTGCACTGACAATGACATTTTGAGCATTGTTTACATTTCTCCAATGAGAGATCAAAAAATTGCATGAGAATTTGCTGGAATAAGACAGTAAGTGAACAATCTACTTTTCTCTAAAAGGCGTGTGTATCTTAATACTAGTTTTTTTCCCCCAAAACTGCTGAATGTGGTGAGCTTTGTCAGTTTGCAAGCAAGAATTCATTAAATGGACCTCAACTCTCCATCCACAGAGAAGATTATTATCGTCAGGTTGGTCCTTTATCTAGAAGATGTCAAAATTAGATTAGAAATATGGAAAAAATAATTAAGAACAGAGGGAACTCGCTGTGGTCTGGATCTATTTTTCTAAGAATGAGCAGAAAACGAAACATTGGGTCACAAAGCAGGAATGCTGGTCCATATGCGTACCACCAGAAATTAGAAGTCTAAAGAAATGCAATCACAAGATCAACACCAAGGTAAACTTGTAATAAAATCCATTCTCACAAAACAAAGCAAAGCAAATGTATGTTTTGCACTAGACATGGTGTCACAATGTCGTGATCCTGATTCTTAGTAGGATGAGACAGGAAGATCACAACACATTTGAGGACACCCTTTTCCTCGTAGCAAGTTAAAGGTCAACCTCATGTCCTGGACAATAAAATGACACTGTCTTTCAGAAAATCAACCAAAAAGATTGTGGATACAATATGATTACCAGGTGCTCAGTTTTAATTTTACAGACATTTCTATTGTGCACATGGCATCCATAATATGTAATTGTTTAAAACAGAAAATTAACATGAATTAAATATTTGTCATGTAGAAATACAACTCCGAGGACATGAGGAGAAGCTGAATATACACAGGCAATGATCACCCACTTGTTCCACAAGGTCGTTTGGGGAGAGAAAACCTAACACAGACAGCCTCCTTCTCTCCCCAGATGATTAGAAACTTCTCTGTGAGGTAAGCACAGAGCTCACATCCTTATTTCCAGTTCCTGCTGGCTCTGCTCAGTTCAGACTTCGATCACAGAATGTCTTAAAGCACGATGCAGGTGGACCTCTCCTGACAACAGTAATGACAGTGAAGGAAGCTCTCAAGCAGCATAGATGGAACCATAGGAGAGAGACCAGGGAGACACAGAGGGAGCTGTGCACAATTTTGTCCTGAGAACCCAGAGACCTTGGATGGGAAGAGAGTCAGAGTGGGATACAGGAATGGAGAAGTGCTGGGAGGAATCCATTCCTGGGATCAGGAAGTTGGTATCATCATTGTCCTGCTTTTGCCACTCCTCTAAATTTAACTTTCCACTTATTACACAATCAAACTCTACTGAAAATAAAGATAGGAGATTCCTCTCATTAGCAATAAAGAAACAGATATGCCTGAGCTCAGTGTCCCCTTGATATAGGAAGTGTGCACCCTATATGCAAATATCTGCTCCAACTTTAGATTCATAATCTGCTCATAGTTTGTGGAACTCACAGCTCCATCCCCAGACAAGGCTGAGGTCTCACAGCAACGCAGCATTGTGGTGTAGAAGATGAGACTGGTGGGTCTGCTCCTGTGCCTGGTGACAGGTCCCCAAGGTGAGTGTCCTCAATGTCAGGATGAGTCCTTGAAAATGTTACTGAAGCACGTGACTAATGGGCTTTATTGTCCCCAGCTGTCCTGTCCCAGGTGCAGCTGCAGGAGTCGGGGCCTGGCCTGGTAAAGCCCTCCCAGTCCCTGTCCCTCACATGCTCAGTCTCTGGATTCTCCATCACAACCAGTGGTTACAGGTGGAACTGGATCCGTCAGCCTCCAGGAAAGAGCCTGGAGTGGATGGGGTACATATGGTACGATGGTGACACTAATTACAACCCGTCCCTGAAGAGCCGCATCTCCATCTCCAGAGACACAGGCAAGAACCAGTTTTCTCTGCAGTTGAACTCTGTCACCACACAAGACACAGCCACCTATTACTGTGCAAGAGACACAGTGATGTGATGTAAACCTGAGCCCAGACATAAACCACACAGCAGGGAAACTCATGACCAGCAGGGGGCGCGCTGAACACACTGCTCTAGGGAACCACCTTCTCAGCCCTGTGGTGACAACCTGGAGGGTTTTTTCAGAAGTCAAGGGACAGAGATTCTAGAGACCTTCTATGTCGCTGATCCTACAGTGTCGTGTTTTCACGGAATCGGGTTTTTATTTGTTTCCCCATCTATTTAATTATTGATTGCACAACGCAGTTTCAAAGAAGACGTTGTTCACAGACCAAGTGATTAAAGTGTTTCAATAGTTTTTAGGTGTAGAAATATTTAATATTTATTTCTCTGTTTACTGTAATTCTGCCCTCCACTCTCAGATGCATCTGTGAGGCCTCTCATCCTCAAGGGCACATTTAAATTCTGCTCATGCAAAGACTTTTACTCTGAATGGCTGGACGTCATTGTATGTGTTGATTGGAGTGTTCACCTGTTACTGGAGCTGTTAACTTCCCCATCGTTGGCAATGTATTGTGATGCCTCAGAGAGCTGTGGTGGGTTCCACTGTGGAGAGGCCTCTCTCAGAATCTCATTGGTAGAGACCATCACACCACCACACATCTTGCAGTCCAAGGGTACTTTCTGAGCAGTGTATACTGGAACTTAGCATCAGTGGAAGTGATTTTCAGAAATTCTTATTGAATGTCCTAAATATAGTGTATATTCTTACTGCAAGTGAATCGGCTGTATTTGCATTGCCCTCCATAAAATTTGTACATCTCTGTAAGCTGCTGTCAGGGTATGTGTTAACAGTGCTGTCCTCATCTGTTAGTTGACCTGGGAACCTGACTATGGATCCACGGAAGAACAAGATACCGAGAGCAGAGTGACCACCAGAGAGGAGGCCAGGGCCTGCTCACAGAGGAACCTGGACTCCAGCTCGCTCTGTGGTCTCCTGAGCCCCTGAGGCCAAGGCTGGACCAGGCCTGGACTCTGACTCTTACCTGGTGTGAAATCATTGGATGGGAGCTTTGGGATTTCAGGGATTTGGAGACATGGGAAAATGTCACTGAGAAGATTCCCTAAGATGCAGATCATGGTGACTGTATTTCTACAGGTTCAGATGTGTAGGCAGTCATTTATTTATACTTTCAAAAATTTAAACAAAATTAAACATTATGGAAAATCTGAGCAAGGATTTTACATAATTATCCATCCTTTAATCACCTGTCCATTGATCAATGTGTATTTCTATCATGGTCATCATCTATCTATCCATGCTCTGTCATGTTTCTATTTATCCACCAACTCTATGTGTTAGCCTTTCCTTTATGTGTCTATTATAAATTTATTATTTATACACATTCTTGTTAACTGTTTTTCATTTTGTTCCTTGTAATTATTTGTTCTTCATGTATTTATCAGCCAAAATTTACCTATTTTGCACCACTCTGTCCATCCACATCTTAACTATCACCATCTATCATCTATCTATCATTAATACATGTATCATCTGCTTATCTATATCAATATAGATGGCATAAAAAATTGTCGATGTAATTTTTAAAGATTGATATATTTGAGAAAATTGCCAAAAGAGACAGAGAACAAGCTCTGACCCACAAGAACTCCATGATTTACTTCCTCATGTAAATCAACCAACAACACTGTCTGGAGGAGACTGCCTTTTCTTAAAAACTGAAGGTTGCATATGACACACAAGCTAGAAGTCCCTGTCCTGAGTATTTGCGAGAGATGAATAAAATTTGATGTTCATTCTGCTATCAGCAATCCTGCAACACAATTAATGCAGTGTCTGTATTGAAAACTAGAAATAATACAAATGAGCTTTAAAGTTAGAGGAGGTGTTCAAACTAGAAATAATTCATAGATTGACTATTGTTTTCCATAAAAACACAATATTTACTCATGCATATGTGTGACACTGCAGTTTTAGTGCTAGGTGAGGATGCAGTTTACAGTCATCACACCCCACACCTGGGGAATCCCAGCTGTACCAGGTGACATGATCTGACTGCTCTCTTGTTTCTCCCTGGACACAGTTGATGAATAAGAGACTGAATGTCATACTATGCCCAGCAGTGCCTTGAGGTGGGAGCTGTCCCAGTGCTTGGTCCACACATCTGCCATGTCTCCAGGGACCTCAGGTCTGCTGCCATCTGCACTTCAGCCTGCGATCGCTGGTGTGCAGAGTAGCTTAGGGGCAGGTTTCTCACACTCTTGTGCATGCAGTTTATTCTTTTAGGCACCAACTTCAGATGCTGCCTCAATGCCTTCTTCCATCTTCTCCTCACTGCCAGGAACCAATTTTTTAGTTCCTTGTGGTGGTCTCAAGACCATGAGAGGTGGTCTCCTTGCCCCATCAGGCTAGTTTCCTGTGCTCAGGAGAGGGGGTAGGAAGCAGCCTCCTCTTCTCAGCTTGTCTTTCACTGCTGCCTCTGTCCACTGCTCTGTGAGAAAGGGGTAGGCATCTCCCAAAGCCTGGTGCTACTCCAGAGCATGGCTCAGTCCAAGATGCAGCTGAATAGAAGCCTTTATCTCTCTGAATCAAGTGATCAGGATTTGGCTCAGCACTGAGGAAAAGGGCCACAGGGCTGATATCTTGAGTTCTGAGGATGAAGTCACTGACAAATACCAAGTTAGGAAGCCTTGCATGCTTGGCTAATGGATGTGAACAAGTTAAAAATGATTTTCTTGAAGGAGATTAAACAAAACTTGATTTTCCATTCAAAGTAATTTTGTTCTCTTGCACTGTGCCCCTTTGAGTCTTTGCAGACATATTTAAAGGTACTGCTCCACAGTGCATTGCAGAGTGGGTCCTCAGAGCTTCACCTTCTGCCACAGGAGAGTGAGACTCCTGTGGCAGACAGGACACATCTGCCACACGTGTACTGGGACACGGGACACGGGACACTTGTCTTCCCTTTGGAGGAAATACCTGCATTGCACAGAGCACTAGGGATCAGCTCCCCACTTCTCCATCAGCCCCATACACCCAACCTGTGTCAATCAGTCATTCTTTTTCTATGAGGTCAACTGTTTAGTGCACCCCAATAGCAATTGCTTCCTGAATTATCTGCCCAGTGTCCTTGATTTTGTTTTCTCTTAACTTTAAGATTCCCTGAGTGTGTTGTTCTGCTTTCTTTCACTAGAGCAAATTCTTGTGATAATAAATCGAAGAAAAGATGTGTTGTTTTTGTCTCACAGTTTCACAGCTTCAAATGCATCATAGGAAGTTCTCATGGGTCTTAGGATTTTTGTAATTTTAACGAATGATAGCGCAATGCACGTCCTGTGCAAACAACCTGTCACAATAGGTGTGCTCCAGGCATCTAAAGATATTGCACCAGCCCCATTTTCTAAAGCTCTGCCATCTCCTAGTGTTCCATGGGTTGAGGCCAAGGCCTGAACACACAACCTGCAGTGGGTGCTTATTCATAAAACAGCATGAATTCTGCCCACACTGCCTCATATGACACAGTTTACACATTTCTTTGGTCAGAAACTCCATTCTTATCACTCATTCATTCCTTGAAGGACACATTAGTTCAGTCAATATCTTAGCTCTTGAAAATAGTGCCACAATAAACATGATAGTTATGGTTTGCTTTGATATACACTTTTCAGAAACTTTGAATATGTCTGAGGAATGGGATTTCTGCATTATAGTGAAATTCTGTACATGAGTATTTATGAAAAATTTATACCACTTTTTACAGCCACTGAAGGAATTTACATATCATCCAGGAGTGCAGTAATTTTTGCCTTCTACACATCCTAGCCAGGGATCATCACAGTTTTACCTTTTGTTTTCTATGCATTTGAAATTAGGCTGTGGTGGATGATAATGTATTTTTATTTATATGGCTAGAATTGTAACATTGAACATTTTGCTGAGCCAATTTTTCCATTTGCTCTTCCTTTAGACAAATGTCTATTAAGATTATTCGTGAATTTTGTCTACGGCCATAACACCCTGATCGAGCCCGATCTTGTCTAAGATTATTCGTGAATTTTTAAAAAATTATTATCCTCAGTTCAGGAAGCACAGACCACACAAGAGGACTCTTGGCCTGCTTGGGATGGCCTGGGGAGAGCTTAAGACCAGCACTCCCAGAAGTTGAGTTCATATCCACCCCCCTAGGACACAGAATTGTGAACCAGGGTTCTGCAACCCCAATTCACCACGCCCAGCTTCTGCCTCTCAATTTAGGGAGACAAGAGCCTGCAGGGGAGTTGAGACCACTCAAGCTGAGTCTCAGTGCCCCAGGGAGAGTTGGAGACTTGTGCTCCCAGCAATTGAGTTTCTAGAGCGCTAACAGAGATGTTGGACTGGCCTAGGAGGTTCCAGGGCCTCAGTCCACCACACCCAGTGGCCTTCTTTCAGTTCAGGAGGTGGAGACCGGGAAGGAGGACTCTCGGCCCACTTGGGTTGGCCTGGGAAGAGCTTAAGACCTGCACTCCCAACAGTTGAGTTCATGTCCACCCTCCTAGGACAGGGGATTGTGCCCCAGATGTTCCACAAGCACCCGTTCAGCACATGCAGCTTCTGCCTCTCAAGTTAGGGTGCCAAGAACCTGTGGGGGAGTTTGGACTGTTCCAGGAACTGAAGGTGCAGGAGGTGATTTGCCACACAGCCAGAGGAAGCTTTGGAACACCATTCAAACCAAAGAAATATAGAAAAAGGACAAAAGGAAAGACCAAAAGGCAGGCTCAAATCTCCAGCCCATCCCAAGAAAGCCTAGGAGACATGCACATAGAAAAAAATAAAAGCCATACACCTGAAATCACTGAAATGATATCAACTGAAATAAAGACGCAACTAGGGAAAGCTATGGAGAAATTCAAGTCAGAAATAATTGCCCAGGTAAAAGAAGAAATGATAAAAATAGTGAAAGAAATAGTGAACACATCTAGTGAAGACACAGCTAAAAAGTTAGAGGAACAAAGCAAACAGATGGAATCCCTGAATGAACACTATACAAAACAAACAGAATATATAAAGCAGATTCAAAGAGATATACAGGAAATGAAACATTCTATGGAAAGCTGTCAAAACCACCTCAAAGAAAGTGAAGATAGAATGTGAGGCCTCGAAGATAAGATCACAGCTAGTGAACAGGAAAGGAAATATCTTTTAAAAATAACAAAGAATCAGGAAGTAACAATTCAACAGCTGATATTCTGTGCCAATTTCACCACACTGGCTCAATTGGCTTTATTCCATCCTGTTTTGTTGTATATTACTACCTCAAACTTAATAAAAATTAAATAAAAATAAAACAAGGGAACATGAAAAAATGAGGTAACAAAATACCTCCAAAAATTCCCAACTCCACCAAAGCTGATCTATGTGACATGAATGATGAGAAACTCAAAAACAATACAACAGAATTATATAAGGTGATTAAAAAGGAAGTAACAACAACAAAACAGATCAATAAGGTACTGAGAAAGCTGAAACATAATATAACTAAACAGATAATATACTTTAAAAGCAAAAAGAGGAAAAGAAAATGCTCTAAAGGAAATAACTGCATGTATGTTTAAGTGTGTGGGATTGATAACCATATTACCAGATTTTTGTTGGATCATTGAACAGAACTGTATGCAGCCTCACTGTTTGTTCACTTTGTATGCCTTAATTTTGTAACATGAACATCTATTTCTGGGAAGACAGTATGTGGTTTGTCAACTAGTGATTTCTTTATGGTTTTTTTTTGAGGTTCTGTATTGTTCCTACCCTTTTTTCTGTATTGCTTTTTTTCTCTTTAAAGAAATTTTTTTTTCAATTTAAAAAAAACAATTTCAACCGCTGCATGATGAATAACATAAGACTAATAGTGATCAATGAAAAAGAAGGGGACAGCCCAAATAATATCAAGAGGATGTTTACAGAAGTAATAGCTGAAAACTTCCCAAACATGAGAATGGAAACTGCCATTTGGATTACTGAAGCATATAGAACTGCAAATAGCCATAACCAAAATAAAACTATACCCAAACACATAATAATCACCATCCCGGACATCCAACATGAGAACAGAATACTAAAATCTGTTAGACAGAAAAGACAGGTCATCTATAAAGGAAAACCTATCAGAATCACAGCAGACATCTTAACACAAACAATGAAGTGAAAAAGGGTATCCAGTGAAGTATTTCAGATCCTAAAGGAAAACCACTTCCAACCCAGACTGGCATACCCTGCAAAACTTTCCTTCAAAATGGATGAAAAAATAAGATACTTCCATGACAAAGAACAGCTGAAAAACTTCATGAACACCAAACCAACCATATAAAGAATACTGAAAGACATTCTAGATCCACATAGTATAAAACCACCAAGCAAGACACACAATTAAACAGAATGGAAAGCTAAAGATACAACAGCAGAAAGATAACATGTCAACAACAAACCAGTACATAATAGCTATAAACATTAATGTAAATGGCCTTGATTCACCAATCAAAAGAAACAGACTGGCAGAATGGATCAAGAAACAACATCCAACCGTATGCCCTCTAAAAGAAACCCATCTAACCCAAAAGGAAACCCATAGACTGAAAATCAAAGGATGGAAAATAATATCTCATGCAACAGAAAACCAAAAAAAAAAACCGGAGTAGCTATTCTGTTTGCAGACAATGTGATCTTCAAACCAAGAATGATCCAAAGAGATAAAGAAGGTCACTACATACTAGTTATTGGAAAGCTTCAAGAGGAAGAGATAACAATCTTAAATATATATGCACCAAATTCCAGAGCTCCCAGCTATACAAACCAAATATTAATAGAATTGAAAAATCAAATAAGCAATAACACAATTATAACAAGATCTTTTTAACATGCCATTGCCATAAAGGAACAGATCAACTAGACAGAAAATCAGCAAAGAAATAACAGAACTCAATAACAATTGTGAATAAATGGACTTGATAGATGTATATAGAGTGTTCCATCCAAGTATATTAGAATATACATTCTTGTCAGCAGTACATGGGACACTTTCTAAAATAGACCATATACTAGCCCTTAGAGCATATTTAAATAAATGCAAAAGAATTGAACTTATCCCATGCATATTATCAGATCATAGTGCCATGAAACTAGAAATTAACAATTAGAGCAACTGCAAAAACCTCACAAACACATGGAAACTGAGTAATACACTCTTGAGCAATAATTGGGTTACAGAGAAAATTAAATAAAAAATTAAACAATATCTATAAGCAAATGAAAATGCAAACACCACTTACAAGAATTTGTGGGATGCAATGAAAGCAGGCCTCAGAGGAAAATTTATTGACATATTGGGGAGAAAAAAAAAGACAGCAGACTGGAAGGTAGCAGGAGAGGGACCCTCTCTGAGAGAGACAGCTCAAATGCCAGAATAAAACACCCTTGAGAGACCCAACCAGAGAGATGGACTCCCACAACCCATGAAGAAACTAAAGTGCAAAAAACTGCTCTACTATGAGGTCCTGGGGCTATTAGTGAAGCCAAGATCAGCGGACACAGTGCCCTCCTTGAGCCGCCTGAATTCCTGCCTGACCT
Source organism: Dolichotis patagonum (assembly GCA_004027295.1). Taxonomy (NCBI): domain Eukaryota; kingdom Metazoa; phylum Chordata; class Mammalia; order Rodentia; family Caviidae; genus Dolichotis; species Dolichotis patagonum. The sequence continues at coordinate 3,733 of PVJX010013524.1, read as the reverse complement.
GAACAAGCAATCCATGCTGAAGCAACTGGCTTGAGCCCCCAGAGCACGGAGCTGAACAGCCCTATGTGCGGCTCACTCAGACTGGCCCCACACACAACACACATAGAGGCACCGTGAATTTGCACCACAGCTGAGCTGAAGTCGGAGGTCAGGGAGCCCAGCAGTTCTCGGGGACCAGCATCAACACGTGGTGAGTGAGGGGAATAAGACTCTCCCATGGTAAAGGGGAAACTGACTATACAACATGTTGGATTGGGGCAGGAGAGCCCTAACCCAATAAGGAAGAGGCTTCAGTTGGTTGTTCCCCTCGCTGAGCGGATTGGTGGAATCTGCTTGGACTAGGCTGCACCCCTGGCCAGGACCCAGTGAGTCTACAAATTAATTCCCTGAGATCAGTGCACACTGATGCAGTGAAGGTGTGCAAATGTTGACTGGCTCAGAGGGGAGGATCCAGTGCACACTGCCGATGCTTGAACTTTAATCTCTGATGACTTATTAAAGAGGGCTAAAGCTCCTAGCCTGCACCCTCTAGAGGACCCTTAACCAACAAGAAAAGGGTCTGGGAATTACACTGTACACTTGTATCTAAGGAACAAAAACATGATGAAAGGGAGAAATAAGAAAAATAACCCAACCCCCAACCCTGAGAACATTGATCCAGGAGAGATAAATACAAAAGAGACTGAGGGCAGCAAAAATGCAACATCAAACACAGCATTAGTGGACATAAAGAGATATCTTCAGGACCTTATAAGTGGGACCAAAGCTGAAATATTGATTCAAATTAAACAAGAGATAAGTAGATTAATAAAAGAAGGTCTTGGAACCTCTCAAGAAGACACAGAAAGAAGAATGGAGGAACACAAAAGGAGAGAAAAATTTAATGAAGAATTCAGAAAAAATGTAGAATTCATGAAGCAGATTTAAAGAGATTACCAGGAAACTAAAGACTCCATAGAAAGCTGGCAAAACTGTTTGAAAGAAACCAAAGACAGACTATCAAAAATTGAACAGAGGCTTGCAATGTGGAGTCAGGAAAGGGAAGATCTCTTAAAAAAAACAAGGGAGCAGGCAGTAAAGATACAAAGACTGGAAGACAACAAGAGGATCTATAACTTAAGAATAAAGTATGTGAATGAAGAAACAGGAATCAAAACAGAGGAATTACAAAGGCTATTCACAGAAATTATTAAGGAAAATTTCCCAAGCATTGAAAAAAGAAATGCTATGCAGATGTATGAAACATACAGAACTCCAGCCACCTACAACCAAAACAGAGCTACACCGAGACACATAACAATCAAGATCCCAAAAATTCAGTATGAGAACAGAATATTAAAAACCATCAGAGAAAAGAAACAGATCACCTATAAAGGATAACCCATCAAAATCATGGCAGACTTCTTGACACAGACCATCAGGTCAAGAAGAGCTTGGAGTGAAGTAATTCAAGCGCTGAAGGAAAACAATCTCCAGCCCAGATTTATGTATCCTGCAAAACTCTCTCTAGAAATTAATGGAGAAACAAGATGCTTCCATGACAGAGAGCAACTAGAATGTGTGACCACCAGTCCAACCCTACAAAAAATACTGAAGGACATTCTAGGGAGAGAGAACAAGAATACGAGCATTTCAGAAACAGTGGCAGAGAGGCCTCAGTGAACGAGGAAGACAGTGGAGTGGAAGAGAAAAATAGACTATCAATGGCAGAAAAATAGAATAGCAGTAATGAGGCAGAGAGATTGGCTATACTCTCTGGTATAGAGGGCCTAGAAATACTACCAGAGAGAAACAGAGGAAGAGTAGATCAGGAGATAGGGTCCATTGAGCTGCTCTATATAGGGAGGCAGTGGGACCCCAAAACAAGCAGTGCACCCAATGGGAGTGAAAGGGGAGGGACTGTCTAAAAAAGGGAGGCAGAGGATATTGTTAATGGGGTAACAAGATTTAAAATTTACATTATTCTCATCACTCTGCTTCGATGGATTACGTGCTGTTCCAGTTTGTCTACTTACAGTAGACTTGAGGACAAGGTCACTTATCCCAAAAATAAGAGGACATATTATGGTAAATCATCTCTAATTTTCCTATCAACTTAACCTGAAACCATTTATACCTTATACTGTCTTATTATGACTGACCTTATTTGAATCTGGTTTGTTAGATTGCTACTTTGTATTGACTGATTTTATTTAAATCTGTTATGATTGATAGCATCAAGTCTAACAGTATAGGCAACTACAGTATAGGAAGATGACAACATTCACAAAGATACCCACACTGGTTTGACTATTACTTGCTTTTGAAGTCTTATAATGTCTCCAATGCTTCATTTTTATTAATGTTGTTATACACTGCTGAGACATCATGGTACCCACTCTAGATCACCTTGTATTATGGTTTTATGTTACTTTTTTGCCTCATGCTTTTCTAAGAAGTGTTTTGTTTTATCTTGCTTTGTTTCATTTTTCCCTCTAATACAGAAATTATAGATATACATGTAGAGACTCTTACATGTGTAGAGCTTATAAACAGTTTATGAGAATCAACTATATAACACATGTTGAAATGAACAACTATTTTGAAGAAAAAGAGACACTACAATACCCAGGGCTGATTCCATAATGTCATGATGTGAAGTCCAGCAAAACTACCACATTTTGTTCAAAGTGATTTTAGCTTGCTTTGCCTTGTTTAAGTTCAGCACACATTAAGGTATGGACAGCTGTTTTTCGGAGAACGAGAGACACTATGACAGCCATTCTTGGCTTCCCTAATGTCAAGTCTTGAAGACCTGAAATGCCCTCCTTGTCCTGCTCAGATCAATTCCATACTAGGTTGTTTCATGTGAATTCCACGTATGTGAAAATATGGACAACTATTTGGAAGAAAACAAGAGTCAATATGATAAAGAATGAATATCTCTGATTGTCTAGTTTTGAAATTTGTATATGTTATATTGCTTTCTTGTTAGATGCTTTGCTCTGTTTTGTTGTATTTAATTTTACCCTTTTGATATAATTGCATGTATATTTGAGTGGGTAAGACAGATGACCATATTACTGTTTTGGTCAGATTGTGGATCACAACTGTTAACAGTCTCACTGTTTGAATGTCTACTATACATGTTTTAACTTTGTAATTTGAACAACTATTTCCAAGAAGTCAGTATGTAATTTGTCAAGTAATAATTTCTTAGGATTTTTTGTTGTTGTTCTTTTCCTTTTTTTTCTTGGAATTCTGTATTTTTGCTACCCTTTAGTTTGTTTTGTTTTCTTTTTTTCTCTTTAAATAGAATTTTTTAAAAAAGAAAATTTATTGTACTGAGTTCCCACATCATGAAGACAGACAGAACACAAATAAACAACCTGATGCTACAACTCAAACATCTAGAAAAAGAAGAGCAATCCAAGCCGAATCCAAAATAAGGGAGGAAATTATAAGTTTTAGAGCATAAATTAATGCAATAGAGACTAGGAAAACAGTACAAAGGATCAATGAATCAAACAGTTGGCTCTTTGCAAGAATAAATAAAATTTTTTTATTTAAAAGAGAATAAAACAAAAGGGGGTAGTACAGAGCAGATCAGAAGAGGACAACATAGGCAACACAGTACTTTACATTAAGTCAACTGGACATCAACAGTATCTAACGCCATATCTCTAACTCTGCTATAGTTGAGCATAGTTTCAATTACAATAATATCAAACATAACACAATAGTATAAAGTCAT